>CAKNYM010026327.1:0-14919 GCA_932195095.1 Andricus curvator | reverse complement strand
ATATATATATATATATATATATATATATATTTTATATATATACTTTTTCACCAGGGGGGGGGGGGGGTGATCATTCGTTGGAATTTATTGAACCGCGGATGTTTTCAATCACCATATCCGAAGCTGATTCTAACGGGTGTGTATTGAGGAAATCGTTTTAATCGTTTCTATTCTTTGCTCGTTCAAGAGGTAGGTCTCCCCACAACTTTTGCTTGTGTCTCGGCTAGACTCTCAATTCCCACTCAGACTAGACCTGTTTGTCTGTATCAGCCTTACTAACACTGAATTCGCCTAAGCATATTATACCGTCAGAAAGGCCATGAACTCTAGCCAAAGACTCTTCTAGATCAACGTCCGAGCTAGAGGTTTATCTGGGACTTCTGTTGACCAATATGGCACTGAGTTTCATATTTTTAAGGTACAAAGTTACAGCTGATAGCTGCAGCCGAATTGGGAATATCATTATTAAACTACTTGGAAGTTACAATTACTTCCAGGTTATAAAGGTGCATCAGGTCCACAATGTCGCTAATTTCCGGTACAAAAGATCTTACATTGATATGCGCGACAGAGAGAGATTTCGGTATACTATTATAAGATTTTGTGTGCTCAGAAATCATTGATACAACAATCGATATGTGGACAGTTAATGAACGAGAAATTGCGAGAAGTGATTCTGGATTCCCTACGGAGACGAAATCACAACCGGTTAAATCTTTGTATGGTTTCGCTCGAGATGGAGGACGGGTCTGGTATTGACGAATTTTTACCAAATATGGGGACTTATTCTGCCTCAGAGTCTGGAGGTGAAGCTGGCTAGAATATGCGGTGGCTGGCGAATTTTGTAGAGGGTAATCTAGTAGCAGAGACTGGTTCTGAATCGCGCTTATGTTTGAGCTGGGATTCAGAACAATCGAGATTGTACGTCAAATCAAGGTCGAGGGTAACTTTGCAGGAAGATGATTCGAAAAAAAACAATAAAGGCCAGCATCATCTAAAACTTTACTAAATTTGAAGATAGATCCGAAATGTTTTTCATCCAGAGCTTTTTATTCTAAATCCACGCGTGCTCAAGATGCTTCCCAGGGTCCAACCTCTGTTTTGACTGCCTTTAAACGATTACAGAGATCTTGTGGACGGTTGGGGTTGACTTGCGCTAGTCCATTAATTAATTTTTCCCTCGACTTTACTAAAATGCCGCCTTCTAAGCACTGACCAGTGCGCATGCGCAACCGACCATGCATACGCAGCCTCGTGAGTAAAAGAGCTTCTGGAGGGAATAATATAGTAGTACTGCGCATGCGTGTTCTGGATTGTTCTCCTGACTTCTTGTACTTCCTTTTAAGTTCGGCGAGTTCTCCTTTGGTCTCCTCGACATACTTGGTTAGAAGATTAATCAAACAAAAAAAATTAGAAAAAAGAATTGAGTTTTTATATACTTATACAACCAAAAAAACTCACACTTTTAATTTAATTTGTGAAATAGAATCTTTTAGCTATGTAGAAAGTATGTTGATGTTCAATAATTGTATAAACAGCCTATCTGGCTTGAGGCTTAGCTTAGCTTAAAATAAATTTTGCGTGCTTTTTTATACTAAAAAATACGATCTTAGCTGTAAATAAATGGGTTTTCATGGTCATTTTCATTTTTACGTTCTACTTATTTCTTAATGCACACACAGGAGTCACTATCATTTCTATGGATGGCAGTCGTTCCTAGGGGGACCCTGCGGTGGTTGTTTAACCTATTATTTATTTATATAAATTGATAATAATTTTGCAATATTTTCCTGTAAAATATTTTTACACATTTTTTATAATTCCAGGGTAATTTTCCGTGCAAAGAAGATGCTCCATTCACTCCTGGTCATGAATTTGTTGGTACAATTGAGGCTATTGGTTCTGGTGTGAAAACTTTTAAAGTTGGAGACAAAGTAGCTGTTGATCCCAATAGTGGTTGTGGGATATGTAAATTTTGCCATAATGGAACTTACCATTACTGTTCAAGAGGTGGCATACACAATACTATTGGTATCTTTAGAAATGGTGGATGGTCCACTCATACTCTTGTTCCAGAATCTCAAGTTAGTATAAATTATTATTATTATAAGTAGTTAATCACTTCATAATAACATAATGACTTATTATAGAAAATGTTAATTAATTATAAATGTTGTCCTGGAATAAGACCTACTTAATACCGGAAGGAGTAGAAATGCAACAAGCAGCGCTGAGTGAGCCATTGTCATGCCTCGCACATGGTTGGGATATTATAAATCCTGTGACTGTTGGGAGCAACATCCTCTTACTTGGTGCAGGAATTATTGGACTTCTATGGGCATCAATTCTCCATTTGCATGGTATAAGAAAAACGGTTACAGTTAGTGAACCTCAGGATAAAAGAAGGGAGATGGCAAAAAACTTAAGTAAGTAAAAATAAAACAAAAAATATTTTTATACAATATTTAAGTAGCTAAGTGTCAGTCAGTTAAGAAGGAAACTATATAATTAGGATGAACAGTTATCCATGTAAATTTGATATATTATCATATAATGGAAGTAAAGAAATTATGCACGTCTCAGCTAGGACAGTCACCAACTTTGATAAACTATAGTTAGAATTACAAGGTTCATACACATAGTGAAAACAAAAACTAAAATATGTGACTTCAAGTAAAATAATTAGATATTTTGGCAAGGGGAATTAGGTTTAATAATTAGGATTACACTGTCGGTTCAACAGTATAAAATTGGTTGTTATATAAGAATAAGCATGGTTGATATGACGAACTGAGTTCCAAATTTGGTTGAGTAATAATCCTAACGCCCATTAGTAATATTTTATTTTGATTTCAGTGTTGTTAACCAGGGCGATAATTAATTTTTCCTGATGTTATTCTTTGTTTTTCTACTGGTTCGTGTATTAATACTTTGAAAGAATTAATACATATTGTTTATCTATTTAGTCTAGAGAACATTTTTTTTTTCTCAGACTAACAATATAAATAATATGTATTAATATACGAACCAGTAGACCAACAAAAAATAGGCTCCGTCTCGTATTAATAAATAAAAATGAATATTACGGAATTTTCTGTAATACTAGTTCTGCACGCATTGAAAATGTGTTAGCCTTACGCAAAATTCCGTAATAGTAGATTAATAGTACAGGAATATACCTACAGGTATAAAATTAAGACTTTCGTCGAAATTCTTATGTAAAAGAAAGGATGTAAATGATCTCATTCTCTCCTTAGATGAGTTCGTAAGAGTAGCAGACAGGCGAAAATATGGAATTTATCATTTAAACAGGTCTATAGCCTTTAATTATTAACACATTTGGACGCTTTTTTAGAATTGGAGAGAATTAACTATTCAAGAATCGTATGAAGCAATATTTTTAATTCTCGCCAATTTTTATTAAACAAAGCTTCAAAAAGTAGTTGCAAAAGTACAACTTATCAAGATGCAGAAAACTGAAAAAAAGAGGTTCTTAACAATCAGCTTTTTCGTAACTAATATAAGTTAACAAATATGACATTTTCATCTTTTTTCGTGAAAAATTTGTATTTCTTATATGTATTGCAATAGTTTATCACACTTACTAAATTGTAGAATTTTGATAACACTCAACATTTATTTTTGTAATCGATAATTTGAATAGGAGAAACCACCCTACAGTAGATAGAAAAAATTCAACAGCATTTAACTGCATCAGTTTCCAAAAATAAAGAAGGTTTTTCATTTTTAAATAATGCTCACACATTCAATTGAATGTTCTTATAGAATAAAATATCACGAAGTTAGTTGATTACCTGTATTAAATAATTATATTAGAACTGGTCAAGGGTACGATTTTAACTCATCTATCCATCAATAGATAATTATTTCTGGTATTGCTCCTGGACATGACAGAATACTCAATTCTCGGTAATTATAATTTATCATTAGCATATTTATAATAAAACTCAATTTATTGAGTAAATAATAGTTGGAACTATCATTATTTTAACAAAATTATAAAAGCTTAAATTTTTTGCATTTTTTTATCTCTGAAATTCTGCGAGATTGGTAAGATTGGTACGAGATGTTTAATCTTTACACCATTTGAGCTGACTTGTAATGACAGAAAAGTGAGAAATTTTTATATACCTTAGTCCTAAAAATGATATCTTTTCCGAGTGACTCCGAAACACAACTGAAATTGCTGCACTTTTTATTAAATACAAATTTACACTATTTTTTGTTTATTATTTACAAAAACTTACATTAAAAAACCTAAAGAATAAAAATAAACAAACGCAACATTTAAATTAAAACAACTGCGAGATAGTCGCAGAGCTGCCAATTTTGACTGCTTCGTATCAATAAATATTGATCATTAAACTTCAAACTTCGATTCTAATGTATAAACATGCCACAAAAATGTTTCATTTAGGTAAAAAGTATGAATATTGAAGAGGCAAACATTTTTTTCATGTTAAAAATTAACTTTTTGCTCTCACACATGAATTTATTATTATTTTTCTATGAAATTTCGTCAGAAAATGTAGTATCTTAGCTGAAATGTTATACTAGAAAGAATTATAAACCTTTTTTGTCAGTTTTTCAGTTAGTTAAGATCATCTACTATAAATCATAATCTACTGTAGGGCGATTTCCTCTCATCAAATGGATAATTTTCAACGCTTTTTTCGATAAAATTGGTTTTATTCTTCTATGTATTGGAATACATTATCAGACTTATTAAATTGCAGAATATTGTTAACCATATATTGTTAGAGATATACCAGAATATTATTAAAGTCATAAATAATTTGACTGAACAAATACATCATTTTTAAATTTTGTCATGCAAAGTATCCAAAAATCTAGTCTAACGTATTGCTCTGCGCGCGAATATTTTAGGGGTTTGTAGATTAGGAAAAAACACGAAGCTTCGGATTGTGTCTCTTAGATGGTTAGCGTATTATGATAGATATTTAATTATAATAGATATTTATGAAGTTAACAAGAAAGTAAACAGTGCATTCAGAAGATATTAATGGAAGGGGCACCTAAAGGGCCAAGGTGCACCTTATAGCTGCTTTGCAACCTAACCCTATATAAAACTCCTTAAACAAAAATTATGAAACAAAAAAATTGTATAAAGTTTCCACAAAAGAAGTTCCTGTCTTTGTATTATAAGTAAAACCTAAACGTCGCGCGTTGGCTATTATAATTCGGGTTCGAAATAATAAATAAGAAACGATAATATTATAAGACCGAAAAGAACTTTTTCATCAAAGAAGGATGAAAATGTTATATTTTTTCACTTTAATTATTCATAAATAAGCAATATATTAAGCGTTAGCAGTATTGTGCAGTTTAGTCAGTCTGATAAGCTATTCCGATACATATCAAAGAAAAATATTTTTTTTTGCAAAAAAGGTTGAAAATGATATATTTATTTATTTGAGTTATTTATAACAGAGGTAAATTTTAAGGGTTGAGGTTTACTAATATAATTCAATTTAGTAAGTTTGATAAGCAATTTAGTATATATAAGAAGAAAAAATATATAAAAATCCTTTAATGTCCGAGAAGCCAATATTGAGAGGAAAAAACAAACAATAATCTTACTTAGCTCTGTCAGACCAATTTAGGAATTATATCCCAACGTTTCAAGACGGGACGTAGTACGACGGACATCTATCTTTTGTAGTAAAATTTTCATAGTAGTTGGATTCCCTAACCATCTCCAGCTGGGTTCCATCTCAAGTGAAATTCGGAATCAGAGGCTTCCTCCCTTTATGGAAGACCATGGTCTTAGTCATAGATATATTGACCTCCAAATGATTGATTTTACAATATTCAGCGAGAGCATTAATTTTCCTCTTGAAAAACAAAACCATTTGCTTCGAAGCAATCGACCAAAGCAGATCTCCTTTCACACACTTCACGGCTCGTTTCTTGGTTTAAAACAGCTTCTACCCGCAGCGAAACCGCCTCCTCGGATAAGTAATTTAGAACCCTAATTTGTGCGTTAAAATCCATACCCAAAATTATAGGTATAGAACGTTATTTTACTGAAGGCCTTACTTTCTCTTGACTACGCGAGAACACAATCCAAATTTTGACAAATCACTTTTTGATCCATACCAGCTTTAAAGTAAATGAGGCCCACTACAAATTGTAAAGGGAAGGCGGTGTATTTTACAAAAACCCACTTATATCTATTGCTTTGCAATTATACCGTTTTCGGTTTACAAAAACCATGATTCAGAATCCAGGAGGGGAAGGCCACAGAAGGCACCGACAGCCACGTTTCACTTACACACAGGATATCCGAGTCCAGTCGAAACATTTACGTTTGAGAAACCGTGAGCATTTGAAAAGACAATTCGAGGCATACCCTCCCCCATCCCTAATATGGGGTTATTTATTCTCCTTGCGGGAGTTTCTTCCTCCTCTTTGGGGTGCTGATTTTTTGGGGGTAACCTGGTTATGATTCTCGGGCAGAAAATCCGTGATTGAACCATCTCTGGATTGATAGGATTCTCCAGCTAAGGGTGCCGAATCCAACACAACTTCGTCCCTTTTTGATCTATCTCTTTGTTTTCTGGCGGTGCTATTTGCCTCAAGAAATGTCTCCGTCAAGTTTGGGGTTGGAGAGAGTTTTTCCCTTAAGATGTAGGTCACCACACCAAACTGTGACCTCGTAGCCTCGGTCCTGCAAACTCCTTTTCGTATCCATTAGAGCCCTTCTCTTCTGCCTCTCCAGCTTCGACCTGTCACTCGTCACGGATAGACCCATGGAACAAAATACGTTGGATTTTTCAAAAATGTGAGGTCTCTGGGATGGCGATCCCAGCCTGAACAAAACCAGCCTGGAAGGTGGGTTCTTTCCC
This sequence comes from Andricus curvator, assembly GCA_932195095.1. Lineage (NCBI taxonomy): Eukaryota > Metazoa > Arthropoda > Insecta > Hymenoptera > Cynipidae > Andricus > Andricus curvator. The sequence goes on along the minus strand of CAKNYM010026327.1, from coordinate 8,029 downwards.
AATCGGGTGACTGATTCCACCACCACTGCCTCTAATTTGGCTTTGGAAAATACATCCTGAACCGACGCAGCAAGATCTCTGTTACGGGGTTCTGAGTCCTTAAGCTTATGAACAATTACGTTCTGTACAACAGGCATGCCTCCTCAGCTGGAACATCTCCTTAAGAAGTTTACATCCCATTCCAGCAAGGCTTTTCTCTCTTCTTCTCTTCTCTTCTCTTCAGTCCAGCCTCCTAAATATTTATGTAAATCCAAGACAAATAAGGCTTCACTAAAGTTATTCCCATGACATTTTTGTTCAATATACAATACCTTATAACTGTATAGAAAAGCGAGATCGGTGAACTTCAAAATTAGAAATTAGCAGCTCTTTTAAGTTTGGCGACAATTAGTGAATTTATAAAAAAGTTTGAAGGAATTATTTTTCTACTTTATAACAAACGCACATGGTCAATATTTTTCCTAAAACTTCTCTCTGAAACGAATAAATTCGGCCATCAAACTTAAAAATCTGTTATGAATGGCCTTTTTTATGGAATTTGGAAATTAAAAGTAAAATTGACGTAATGTTCTGATTCGAAACATCTAATGCTTCGTTTTTGGGGGGTTTTTGGGCACCTGCTATTAGGACAAAAATCATTATCTAAATCACTGATATGGTAGCGCAGAATTTTGGCTGAAAAAGTTTCATATTACATCCTGTATGACTGTTACTGTTGCGAATCTTAAAAATCATTATTATCAGCGTTCTTGAAAATCCAGCCGATTTATTTCACGTTGGGAAACCTCCCTAAAGTGGATGGAAAAAGTTTGTAAATTGCAAGAAACACAAAGTATGATATAAATTGAAGAGTTCTTATTACACAAATGAAGCAGATATATTCACCTATGTAATAAAATTTCAGTAAACAGGAATTCGAAAGCCAATAAAAAGTTTTTGTTACTATTTTGTGTGGTTGATATTTTTTGCACTGTTGACAGGTACGACCTACAGTTCACAAACGATTGCACGCCACAAAGCAGAATAGAAATATGTATTTATACGTATCTATAACACATATTTTTATATCTACGCCAGTATCAGAACAAACAGAAAAGTGGCGTTATTTTATATATTTCACATATTTCACATGTTACAATGGATAAGTTCTGTGAGGTTAAGATGACCGCCAATTGTTCTGCGGCAAAAGTAACTAGAAAATACCTTTAAAAAATTACATGGTCATCAGCAGATTCTGTCATTCGGCATGCACTGCCAAAAATGAATAGTTGGGGCTACTAAATTTTTATTAGTAAAGCACTTATTGGTTCTTATAACTGTTCAGTTCGCAACACCGACTAAGCAATTAGTCGGTTTAGGAAACCGTTTGTAGTACTCGTGACTAGTTTACGTTAGTAACGTTTTAGTAGGCAGAGGTACTAATAAATTAGTCATCTGTACTACCAATTGATTTCTCTAACAAGTTAAAGTAGGTGGCATAACTATTTTATTTGCTACCTTGGTTGGTACGATTGAGAATGCGAGAAAGGTACCAACATATCTGCTGTAAAACGAGGGAGAACATTTAGACATGCCCGTCATAACTCGCTGCTCACTTGATGTCTCGTTCATCGTTTATATATATACATATATACAAATGGTGGAAGTATCAGAAGTGTTGCAAAGTTTAGGCTTCGGGTATTATATATCGAAGCATTTGAAGGTATGTATGTGTAAGAAATTGAAAAATCAAACGAGTTTCAAGTTTTACTGGAAATCCTAACCTACAATGTGCATCTGCAATTGGAAAGATGCCAGTGGGCATAGGGACATATTGTTTTAAAACGTCTTATCAGCTGAACTGACATCAGCGTCCCTAAAATGTCCCAAAAAAAAGGTGCTCGCGTGCCCACTGGGATCTTTTTAATTCAGATTTCGATAGTATAGTGACAGATATTTTAATTACTCCCTGTAACAAAAAGAAAATAGTTCTACCTACAAATTTGTTAGTAGACATGACTAACTATATTAGTAAGTTCAACTACCTACAGACAGTCACTTTGACAAACTGAAATAGTTGGTCTACCTAATTAAATAGTAACGGCAACTACTCATGCCCCAACTAACAAAAATAGTTCTCACAACTAACTAAATAGCAGTACCATTATTTAATAACTAAAATTTCTGTCCCAACAATTTTATTAGTTGTCCCAACAATTTTATTAGTTGTCCCAACTAATCTTTTTTTTCAGCGTGTACCAACCGATAAGTTTAAATGATCTCTATAACTTTTCACAGAAAATCCACTGCAGGAATGACGCTGATATCCATAGTAGGAAAATAAGAGTCTCAAGGAATATTTTTATAGAAATTATCTGAAATAGAATATATGATTCTGGGGTTAAAATTCTTACAGTTTAATGATCAAGAAACATATATTATTAAACAAAATTGTTTTAAGAAAGGGTTATTCATTTGAAAAAATTACGAATATTCAGGTCTGAGTCACTAGATCATGTTAAAAACTATATGTTTTGCTTATTTTTGTTATTAATAATAATGAGAATACGAAATTTTGTCCTAAGGCCATGTGATTCTTGCTGACGTCATACGATTCCGACCATATCGACATTTTTTCACAACAACTTTTTCACGAATATGAGATATCGAGTATCTCAATTGGGAAATTAAATCAAGGGCACTAAGAACGTGTGTATACTGCCAAATTTTTGGAATTAAAAAAAATTCCAATAATTCTTTGAAAAAATGGATGTAATTCCAAAAATTTAGGAGTATACAAACATTCTATAATGCCTTTCATTTAATTTTTCAAATGGAAAACTTGACATCCCAATTCGTATGTGGACGTCAGTTGTTGCGAAAAAAATGTCGGCAATGTAAGAAAAATTTACTCAATGAGTTTAAATTAAAAAGTGGATAACTTGGTTCAAATCTTAGATGATAAAAGTTTATTTTGCCCACCCGTGTAGAAATTTGGTCATGGCCCAAACAGGGCCCAGGTTTGGCAAAACTAGGCCCTGGCCTGGCGATCTAACCTGGGCCAAGCTTGAATGAAACGCCAAATCTGGCCAGGGCCAGGTTATATTGCCAGGCTCGATCGCCCAGCTTGGCCCAGGCTTGGCCCTAGTTTATTATCGATTCCCAGCCAGTTATCATTTCTCAAACTACTACCAGAATCTGTGGTAACCTCAACTTCGGCGACATGGTAATTTTCATTTTCCCTTACAAGATTCTGATTTAAAATATTTTCTCCAATGATCTGATCCACATTTCCAAATTGAGGTATTTCATTGATTATCTCGCCGGGTTCTGATTCTTCCTCATCATCTGCGTCATCATCATCTATATACAATAGTTTTCTCAATTTGAGGTTAGAAGTTACATGTAATCTTGATGTGAAAATATTATTTATAATTAATATAAGTACTTACTTGCACTTTCACCGCGTAAATATGGAATACTGCCGAGTGCTCGATGCCTCCGGACTCTCAGAGTGCTTTTTATTTTAGGCATTTTTATCGCAATTTAATTTCAATGATGATTTGTATTTTGTTCATCGACCATCATCATCAGCACCATCACCACTATTCTCAATCACTCACACAAAATTTATAAGTTCAGTTTGGCTCAAATTATGACTCGAATTACCTGTCAAGATACTTTAAGAATGTTAATTTATACCAAATTAGCCACTTTGTAAAGATTCACACTTGAAACTCCAAAGTAATAAGTAAACAAAGAGAATAGTACTACGCCATCTGTCGTCAATTTTTGGAACTTTGACACTAGCTGGGCCCAAGCTCGAGCCATTGCAAAATTCGAGCTAGATCCAGGCTAGGGGCGCCCAGCCTGGCCCAAGTCTGGAACATGGAACAAACTTGGCGATTTCTGCACGGGCATGTTCTTTCCATAAAAACTTGAAAGACTATGGGTCGGCACTAAATATTGTTAATTTTTTCATATCTCCCTTCTACAATGCCGCAACTCGCCAAATTTACATGCATTTTTTTAAGAATGGATTTTCGAAGTTCCAAATTCGAAAATACTCCAATAAGCATTCGTTTTTCAAACTATAGAGTTGGTCTTTGCCTTAAAGTGTCGGCAATTAATTGGGGGTTGCGCCCATAAATCACAGAAAGAAGCTGGGCTAATTTTGATTCAGATATTGAACTACAATTAAGAAGCAGTATTTTTTAGTCAATAAGGACCTAAATTGAGTTTTTAAACAAAAGAAAATAGCATGAAGTTGTCCCGGCAATGACTGAAGCGAGACCTGAAAAAACACATATACACAAGGTAAATGTCCCAGCAATCGTGTCGGTCTCAATAATCGCGAAACTTGGTTGTCATTGGAATATATTGTTAAATAATATGTTAAAAATGATATTTAATGATAAAACCCATTTATTTTCAGCTTTTTACAGTATCATGCGGAATTTAAAATAATTATAATTAGAGAAAAAGCAAGAAAATTGGCGTCACGATTACTGGTACTATAGTCACAATTACTGAGACGTTCACCTTATATAGTTAAAACATTTACATTTTTGAATAGAATTAATATTTATATATGCCCGATTCCATTTCAGATCATGCTGAGAGGTCCAGGTTAGGGTGTCAGAATAAATTGGCCTTCAAATATATCATTCTACAATGAAAATAAAGGGATACGTATTTCATGGTTCAGCCGAAAAAAAATTTTACCTTCAGAGTTAAGAGCTGTTGAAGTTAACCTTCCAATTCTCAAAATCTGTCAAAAATAGACATTTTTTGTTGTTGAAAAGCTGTATTTTTTTACTGATTGCATATATATTTCAATATCGATTTTTGTAAATGATGGGGAAAATCTTGATCTATGGAATGATCCAAAGAAAATATAAAATTTTTTGAAAATTAAAAAATGGTGACTATTTTCCTGAAAATATTAAAACCTGGATTTTTTCAAGAATATTACAGACAGTGTCCACTCAAATTTTTATAAATGCTTTTTTTAGGTAAACCATTTTTTTAGCAACAACAAAATTTTTTTGTCAAGAAATCAAAATACCTAATTTTTACGTAAAAGGCTAGGAAAAAGGCTAAATGTGAAGGGTACAAAATTGTTTAGAATTAAAATTTCTACAAAAAAGTCGTTTACACTCATTATGAGATGGCATTCCATCGACTTATGTATTTACTTGGTTCATCATGGCTGCCTCTTCATTTGATGTCTTTACCTCTTAAAAAGTGTAAAAGACTTTTTTTTGAAATTTTAATTCTAAACACCTTTGTACTTTCACTTTCACCCCCTTTTTGAGTTTACGTAAAAATTTTAAATTTTGATTTTTTGAGAAAAAATAATTTATAGCTAAAAACAAGCATTTATGAAAAATGTAATGCACATGGTCAGCAATATTTCATGAAAAATAAAAAATTTTAATGTGGTATTTTTGAGAAAGTCCAGTTTCAATATTTTCAGAAAAATTGCCACAATTTTCAAATTTGTTTATATTTTCTTTGGATTATTCCGTAGATCAGGGATTCCCCCATCATTTACAAAAATATATATTCAAATATATGTAATCAGTAGAAAAATACGTAATATCAACCAAGAATAGGTCGTCATTCCTAGGATAACTTTTTTTCGGCTAAACTATTACATACGAATTCCTTTATTTTCATTTTAGAATTACATATTTAGAGGCCAATATTCTAAATCTCTAACCTGGACCTCTTTGCATGATTTGAAATGTAATCGGTCATAAATAAAATGTATACAAAGTATATAATACTTCGAAACCCAAACAGTTCTGGGTAAATAAGTTAATTATACATTTATTCCATAGCGACAGTGATAAAATCATTTCAAATTTAAATTAACGTACAAAAAATTATTTTTTTCAGATTTAGGTTACAGTACTAAAAGCCCACAGGATTTGAAAGAAAACGGATACGATTTGGCGATAGATTGTAGTGGTTCAGGACCTGCCATAGAATCAGCATTACAGCTTTTGGGACCAGGAGGTCGTTTATGTTGCTTTGGTATAGCGAATCCCAAAACCAAAATTTCTGTCGAACCCTTCCAGGTACAGTTTTTCTACTTCAAGGAAACTTAAAAATTTGCTTAGAAAACGTGAATAATAACAAACAAACAAATTTGTTTCAGCTCTATAAGAAGGAATTGAAAATCCTGGGTGTCAACATAAATCCCTACACGTTCCCAAGAGGATTGTCTCTTGTACAAGCTATGGCGGACCGTTATCTTTCCTACGAAAAACTTGGTATTAAAGTCTTCAAATTATCTGAATATGAAGAAGCTGTGGCTGCACTGAAAAATGGTGAAATAAGCAAAGCTGTTTTTAAAATGTGATGATATGCATTATATTTCTGTTAAATCTTTAACAAGTGTTAGCACCCGCAAAGTTTGAAGATTGTAGAATTAATTGAAATAAACGATATAGCTGGAAACCGTCGTTATAAAGTATATATAAAAAAGTACATTTATAATCGGCAATTTATTACAAGTTTAAAGAATTTATTTTTCAGAAATTATGAAAAATTTTATTTCCAGAAATTGGAAACATAGGCGAGAGTTCAGTCAACTTCGATACCAAAAATAATTTCTGTTTCAGGGGCACACATATTATTTTGAAAATAAGGTTGAAACTTGCACAAATATTATAGCTTGAAAAAAATATGAAACCTAAGAATAAAATACAATCATTACCCACTCTCTAAATATGAATTGGCAGAAAACTACTAATTGGTAGTAGTTTTCTACTCATTCAAAGGGTGCCGATTCGTTTACTGCCAATTAGTAAAAATATACTAATTCAATGTGTAGAAATAACCAACGAAATGAATTAGTAACGGTATATACTAAAGGAATTGCTGATGTTACCACTAAATGAATTGGTATATATGTATTGCTAGTTACTATTTTAAACGGTAGTTTCAAAAAAGTTAAGAAACTGCTTCTTCAATAAAGAGAATTTTATTGAAATCAAATAATAAATTATTAAATACATGGAAAAATACAAGAAATGTGAAAATTGTACGAACGATACATCAAACTACATATAACCATACTAACCAGCTACCTGAAGTTGTAGGTTTTTAAAATTTTTTATATTATTTTAAATTTTTGCACAAGGAAAGACACATAAATATTACCTAGAATCGAATAGAGTCGCATTAGACGCGATTAAAAATATATGGACACAGTGTTTGAATGTAGGTGATTCTGCAGTACGTTTGCCAATTGCTACACGCTATAAGCCTGGAAGATCTTTAATGTTCCTGAAAATACATTCGTGTTATAACCAAACTTTTTTCAAGGAAACTTTTCCATATTTCTTTAAACTAATAGCTTATTCTTCAATATTAAACTGAAACTTATCCATTTTGAAGAAACTGAACAGTCACCAAAAATAATAATATCAGTGACAAAAATTATTTAACTTGCAATAAATTGCAGTCAGAATCCATTTATTCAAAAACGCAGAACCGAGAGAGAAACGAGAGTCACGGCGTCATGGCAGCAGCAGCGTGCATAGTGCATACGCATGCGCTATACGAGAGACTCCATTTACTTTCAGTGGTATATTCAAAATAGTTTTTAACTTGTACTTGAAGGTTTTTTTCTCACAAAACCATGTTAGTGCCACTTGTTTTAAAACACATTTTCTTGGCTCCAAAATTCTCTAAGATTCCATCGAATATTTGTGGGAGGAAAATTTTAATTTTTAATTGTTTAAAAATGCGAGATACGTGAAAACTAATAGCACCATTCAATTCAAGAATTTGAAAATTCATTTTTTTCTTGAACAATTAATTATCTATTAGTTTTTGTGCTATTAGTTTTACCATAATTTTATGAAAAAACTATTTTTTGTACTTTTCACAAATTATTGAAATTGTTGTGAAAAATCCATTTTTATTTTATATTAATGATTTTATAAATTTATATTTCTTTTAATATTTCAACTTTTGACAACGCTGTTCTGCTTTTCTGAAAGTTTTTTCGTATATATTTCGGGATTTAATGAGA
>CAKNYM010026326.1:0-10473 GCA_932195095.1 Andricus curvator | reverse complement strand
GTACATTATCGTATAGTTATACTAAAGTGCTTATATTAAAATATATTTAGAAACATAGAGAATGGGGTGTTGAAAGGCGGTTTTGAAATATGGTCAGGAGTAGGTAGTGAATCAAATCGTAGTCAAGGGGTCGGTTTAATTATGAATGAAAAAGCAAGACAGCATCTCAAAGATCATGATTTTGTATCTCCCAGATTGTTGTGGGCTAGAATGAAGATAGGAATCAGAAGGTTATTTATCATAGCGTGCTACGCCCCAGTTGACAGTGAGCCGCGAGAAGTCAAAGACGCCTTCTGGGACACTTTAAATGACACAATAAGTACTTGCGATCAAGGTGAAAGAATAATTCTGCTAGGAGATATGAACGGATGGGTCGGCGTCCAACGACAGGAAACAGATACAGAAAGGGTGCTAGGTAATTTTGGGGATCCAACAAGAAAAAATTATAACGGGGAAAAATTAGTTAGCTTATGTTTAGAAAAGGGCCTATTTATTACCAATACTTGGTTTCGACATAAAATGATTCACACGTACACCTGGTGTAAGGGAAATAACCGCAGTGTCATTGACTTCGTTATTGCGGATGAAAGACTAAGAGAACTAGTCAAAGATACAAGAGTCATGAGGGGTGCCGAATGCAATACTGATCATTACCTTTTAATCTCTAAAATAAACTTAGGGCGGGGATGGAGAAGAAAGAGAACAGAAAAAACGAAACAACCTCGAATAAAGATTGAAAATTTATAGAAACCGGAAGTGCGAATAGCGTTTCAAAATAAGTTAAGCGAACGCATAGATAGGACAACTTGGGAAGCGCTTATAAGCAATAAAGATATAGAGGGCGCGTGGGTTTTTTTTACGGGATATCATTGTTAAAACTGCAATTGAAGTGTGTGGTACGGCAGTGGTAGGAAGAAAGTCTGGTGATGCGTGGTGGAATGATGAAATTCAAGCAGCCCAGCAAGAAAAGAAAAAAGCGCACGTGAGAACATTAAACATGACAGGTATTAGCGATGAGGAGAGAAATAGACTCAAAAATGATTACAAAGACAAAAAGAGGAAAACTAAGCGACTAGTCAAGGAGAGTAAATAAAAAATCAGAACAGAAGAAGAGAACAAAATACAAAACTACTTTGAAGGAATTATGAAACTATTATATAAACAGTTGAAGGAAAGTAAAAGTACAGAGTTTGCCAGCATGAGAAACAGCAAAGGTGAAATGGTATATGATATAGACGAGATAGTAGACGCTTTAAAAGACTCTTTTAAAGAACTATTAGGAGGTGAAGATATAGGACAACAAAACTGCGACATAGAACATAATGCATTAGAAAACCCAATTGAAAAAGTCTGTGTCACTGAGGTCAAAGACATAATAAAGAACTTGAAAAACGGTAAGGCTGCGGGTGTAGACAGTATTAGCGCTGAGATGCTTAAATACGGTGGCGAGTACATACCTCACAGGTTGTGCGAATTGATAAATTTATGTATCGAGACGGGAGAAGTCCCAGACGATTGGAAAAAAGCGATTATCGTACCAATATACAAAAGAAAGGGAGAGAAAAGCAACTGCAGTAATTACAGAGGTATCGGCCTACTAAGTACCGTAAGTAAAATATACTCAAAAATACTTATTCGTAGGGTAATGGAAATCACAGAAGAAAAGACATGGGAAGTCCAAAGTGGATTTATGCCAGGAAGATCATGTACAGATCAGATATTTAGCCTAAGACAGATCACAGAAAAAAGCTTGAGAGTAGGAAAAAAAGTTTTCTGTGCATTTATTGACCTAGAAAAAGCATTTGACAAAGTAAATAGAAATAAACTTTGGGAAGTCCTTAAAGAGTACGGAGTAAATGGAGGGCTCCTACAAGCAATACAAACAATATATACAGGTAGTAAAGCGAGTGTAAGGGTAAATGGAAAACTGAGTGACTGGTTCGATATTATGCAAGGCGTGAAACAAGGATGCGTTATGTCCTCGTGGCTATTTATTATATTCATGGATAAGTGTCTCAGAACTGCCCTCTTCGATGAAGAAGGTGTAGATCTCGAAACATGGACCTCAAAATTAACGCAAATAAAACAAAAATCATGGTGTTTGAGGGAAAAAGTGAGAAAACAATATGCAACATTGTCCTAAATGATGAGAGATTAGAACAAGTTGACAAGTACGTATATCTAGGTAGTCTATTCACTAGCGACGGAAAAATAGATGGGGAGTTAGATAGGCGCATAAATAAGGGTAAGCAGGTTATCGGTAGAGCAGGGTCCATCCTAACAAATAAAAACATATAAAAAAAAGCTAAAATGGCCATACATAATTCTATATTCGTACCGACTGTACTATACGGTAGCGAGACAAGGACCTGTCAAGAAAAGGACAGGAGTAAAATTAACGCGATCGGCATGAAACCTCTGCGCATAATATGCGGGAAAACACTGATGGACAAAGTCCGAAACGAGACAATCCTCAAAGAATGTGGTACAGGAGAGACACTAGTTGACATATGGGAAAGAAATCAGTCAAGATGGTTCGGACATCTTGAAAGAATGAAAGATGAACGACTGACCAAACAAGCGTATAAAGGTAAAGTAAATGGCAGAATGCCCAGAGGTAGACCGCCGAAAGAATGGTTAGAATCTCTAAATGAGACATTAATCCGTAGAGACATAAGAAGCCATAGAAACACAAGAGCTTGCATGAAAAAATGCATGGACGTAAAGGAAGCTAGTGTAGTATGCCAGGACAGAAAAGTGTGGCGACAATTAGTTTGTAAACAGAGTGACAATAGAATGAATGACGCCTGAAACAGAGACCTTGGATACTAATGGGCCCAAGTGGGGAACCATACATAACAATTTTGTGAGGCTCTTCACTTGGGGTGATCGCTAGAGAGATTGATCAGCAACCTGGGTCGGAGCAGTGTTGCGGAATAAACGTGTCATTTAAATAAATAACACGAGAATTCTAGATCAGTCTAAAATATCTATACCTAAAATTATATACCTATTTACCTTATACCTATATACCTACATAACTTATACCTATACATATACCTATATACCCATATACACACTACTATTTTCCAACCGAGCAAGTCACGCCTACCCCGAAATGGAAATGGCTTAATGGTATAATAATAATAATAATAAAAATAAAATAGAAAAATTTGATAGAAAAATGATATTTGCACAAATAATTATTTTAATTCTAGTGCATTTTCATATAGTTATACTAAAGCGATTATATTAAAATATATAAAATAGAAAAAGGATATTTGCACAAATAATTAAATTAATTCTCGTGCATTTTCATATAGTTATACCAAAGCGATTATATTAAAATATATAAAATAGAAAAGTTTGATAGAAAAAGGATATTTGCACAAATAATTATTTTAATTCTAGTGCATTTTCATATAGTTATACTAAAGCGATTATATTAAAATATATAAAATAGAAAAAGGATATTTGCACAAATAATTAAATTAATTCTCGTGCATTTTCATATAGTTATACCAAAGCGATTATATTAAAATATATAAAATAGAAAAGTTTGATAGAAAAAGGATATTTGCACAAATAATTATTTTAATTCTAGTGCATTTTCATATAGTCATACTAAAGTCATTATAATAAAATATATAAAATATAAAAATTTGATAGGAAAAGGATATATGCACAACTTATTATTTTAATTCTAGTACATTATCGTATAGTTATACTAAAGTGCTTATATTAAAATATATTGAATAGAAAAGTTTGATAGAAAAAGGATATTTGCACAAATAATTATATTAATTCTCGTGCATTTTCATATAGTTATACCAAAGCGATTATATTAAAATATATAAAATAGAAAAGTTTGATAGAAAAAGGATATTTGCACAAATAATTATTTTAATTCTAGTGCATTTTCATATAGTTATACTAAAGTGATTACATTAAAATATATGAAATAGAAAAATCTGATAGAAAAAGGATATTTGCACAAATAACTATTTTAATTCCAGCGCATTTTCATATAGTTATACTAAAGTGATTATATTAAAATATATAAAATAGAAAAATTTGGTAGAAAAAGGATATTTTCACCAATAATTATTTTAATTTGATGTAACCCCCTTTGTTAGGTAAGATTGTTGGTGAAAGGGGTAATAAAAAGAGGGTGGACGCGTGTTGCAGGCGTGTTACGTCCAGCCTCTGTGTCTGTCTGCGGTTGCTTCTCAGTGCTGAGAGGGTAAAGGCCTAGTCATTGGTCGTGGTGCGAAGTTTGTGGTGGCTCGTACTGGTAGATGTCGGTTGTTTTTTCAGAGAAAGGTATCCAACCTTTCCATGGATTTTTCCTCGTGCTGACGGCTGCTCGGAACCGATTGATAAATTCTCACAGCACCTCGCGCTGAGAGGAGGTACCGGTAGGCGTGAAGCCCGTCCATGAACGGCGGCCCGCAGGCCGGCACGGTTCTTGTCCGACGGTGGGCCACTGCTTGGGATGGGCCAACTTGCGTCCGGAGACGGAGGGCCACTTTCCGTGGTAGGTCCGCAACCGTGGACCTACGATCAGAGAGGAAAGAGAGAGACGGAGTGTGACTTCGAGACCCGAAGGCAAACCCAAAGCCACAGAAGGAAACGACAGAATGTGACCTCGAAGACCCGAAGGCAAACCCAAGGCCACGGAAAAAGAGAGAGAGAGAAAGAGTGTGACTCCGAAGACCCGGGGGGCAAACCCAGAGCCACGGAAAAGAGAGAGAGAGACAGAATGTGACCTCGAAGACCTGGAGGCAAACGCAAGGCCACAGAAAAAGAGAGAGAGAGAGATAGAGTGTGACTCCGAAGACCCGGGGGCAAACCCAGAGCCACAGAAAAAGAGAGAGAGACAGAATGTGACCTCGAAGACCCGGAGGCAAACCCAAGGCCACAGAAAAAGAGAGAGAGAGAGAGATAGAGTGCTACTCCGAAGACCCCCGGAAGGGCAAACCCAGAGCGGCAGAAAAATAGAGAGAGAGAGAAGGGTGAGGTAGAGTGAGGGGAGAGAAAGGAAACAAGATTGATTTCGAGTTGATTTCGTTTATTGGCTAACGCGTACACGAGAGTGGAAGCCCTGAGCAGCGATCGCCAAGAAAAAGGAGAGAGACTGAGCACTGGGAGGTGAGCAGTTCTCGAGAGTAGTCTGAGCACGAGCTGGTGCTGAGACGTGAGTGACGATCCTACTCAGAGCGGCGGTATTTATGTGCTAAAGGCGGAGGCGCTCGAGCGAAGAAGGGAGCGGCTGCCAGCCTCTGATTGGCCCTGACTCCCGCAACGGAGTCGCAACGGAGCGGTGGGGACACCGTACTCCGCGCTGCCTTCCTTCGATCTCGAGCGTCTCGCGCCAGTTTAATCTTATTTCAAAAATATTTAATGCTAATGTTATAATAAACAAAAAACTAGAATCGCGATAATTAATTTACAATTAATGTAGCTACCTTAATTATATCTTACAATGACATGGAAAAACGGATTACTTTAAATAAAATATTCGAGCCTTCCAGAAAGTTAATCCCGATACATTTAAATATTATAGCTATTTACATTATTCTGAAAGACCAGAAAACAAAATATAACTTAAAATAAAACTTAAAAATAAACATCAGTTTAAATGTAACTTAAAACTAAATCCCTGGAATAAAAATCTTTTCTGAAACTGGTCAGGCCGCTTTAATTTAGGGAAAAAGAAAAATCGCTTTAAATAAAAATTAATTATCTGCTTTAAAAACAAAGTAAGATCGATTCACGATTTATGCTATTAATTTAATTTTTGTTCATCATTGTAATTTTAAATTTTGTTAATAAGTTATTTTCTTCATTTTTCTGCAGATAATTTTATCTTCTTAATTTTAACCTGCGAGAGAACGACGCGTGTAGAGAGAGAGAGAGAGAGAGAGAAAATGGGAGAAAGTTTGGGACTCGGCGTACGTGACTTGAAGCAAGTTTTCACGGCGTCGCCTCACGCCGGGGAATTTTTCCGACGGCACAACTGTCCGGTGGCGCGTCATGTCTAGCCGCCTGACAATGGCCTACGTGCCAAAACGTTCGCGAAGGGAATTAAGTGGGCCCTAAGTGAGCCATATAAGGAAAAGCAAGCTCGTCGAATGACACAATTAAGAAGCAATTAGGACGGAAGGATTTCCCGCTTGGGTTTGTGCTTACAAATTCAAGCGGGGAATTTACCGTGACTCAACGCTTCTTAATGGTTCTAGATATGGGCCTAACTGGCCTATAACAATTCCACCCCTTCCCGGATAGAGCTTGCTTACCCGAGTTAGACAATATTTAAAAACAAAAATTATTTTACAACCGGCATGACCAGAAAGAAAAATTTTGATTATATTACAGGTCCCTAATTATTTACATAATACAACTCTTAAATAACGAAGAAATTGTCACATACACAGATGGGTGCGTCGCAGCAGCCCATAAGAAAAACGAAATTTTTAGTTGATAAACCCGGGAAAGAATTTTCAATATACAAGTGTACACTAAGAGAGGGTGCGTTTCGGCAGCCCGGAGAGAAATTCACAAAATATTTACAAAGGTGGGTGCGTTTCGGCAGCCCGCTTAAAAGGTCGAATGGAAAAAAATATATACAGAAAGGAGGGTGCGTTGCGGCAGACCTTTTGTTATATACAAAACTTACAGGTTGCGGCGTCGGGTTGCGTATGGTCGAGCTTCTCTATAGCTAACCGGATCCCTCCGTCGTAACTCGTAGCGCCTCCTGGCGCTATCGGGGCGCTCGCCTGGCAGCCCGTCTTCGTCGTCGTCGTCGTCAAGGCGCTCGCCTAGCGCCTCGTCCTCGTTCTCGTCGGCACGCGGGGTTGGCTCGGTGCTAGTCTCGTTGATCTCTCGTTGTGAGTGCAATTCCCTGTTGACACTCCGTTCCTCGCCCTGCTTCCCGCGGCAAGGTTGCAGGTGGGAACTCGAACTCGTGGACGTGATCTTTCGTCAGCGTCCTCCTCCCTCCTACCGACGGCTACGGTAGGATGTGCTCGTTCAACTCCGCCGACGCTTTCGGCAATTCTAACTCCGCCGACGCTTTCGGCAATTTTATCTCCGCCGACGCTTTCGGCAATTCTACCTCAGCCGACGCTTTCGGAAATCGTAGGCCCGACCTCCTGGTCGGGTGGTTGAGCGGCGGGTGGTCTGCCGACTCGTTCTTGCTGCTTGCGCAGGCAGTTTATGATGGTGGTGTTGCTGCCTCGATGGGGGCTGCAGGGGCGTCTGCCTCTGCAGCACGTGTTCGCCAGTTTCCTGGCGCGGCATCAGGCTGTCGTGCCTTGAGTATAGGGCAATCCCTATGGAAGTGCCGCCCCGGGCAGTGGTAAGCATTGCGGGGGCGGTCGTGGCGCTGTTGTGGCGGTATGTACCGCATCCTGTGGCACGGTGGTCGTGGTTGCCTTCGTCTGCGAGTTTGCTGATTGTTTCCTCGGGACATCCTCCGTCACGATCTTCATGATCCTGGCCAGTGAACATGGGTGTGGGCACATCCTGTGATCGTTGTGCCCGGATGAGGGCCCGCAAGTCTGTGTTGGTGGTGGCCGGTGATGGTATCGGCCGGATCGTGTTTGCCTCTTGTTGTGGCTGAGGTGGTGGCAAGCCGTTGGTTCGTAGTGCTGCGGGTGGAGTTGGCACCCTGGGTATGAAGACTGGATCAGGCCTGCTGCTGAGACCCGGAACTGGTTGGAATGTCGCCGCGGGTTCTTGGAACAGTACCCGCGGTGTTCGACGTTTGCTCCCTGGGAGTGATCTGCTTCTTCCCCTTATAGAAGCTGGGGCTGCTGGTCGAATTGCCTCTAAGTAGGCAGGCGGTGGTGAGGTGGGCCTCTCCAGAGGGCCTTGTTCCAGGAATGGTGTTACGGGATCGCTGGGCGCCACTGAGTTTTGCGGTTGAGACTCAGAAACCTGGATTGTTTCTGGCGGCCATCGTCCTTGTTGATGGCCGACCTGGTGCGCGGCGAGACGAAGTCGGTGAGCGCAACATATGGTTCGGTTCGACCTCTGACCAAACTCAAAGAAAATTAATTTCTTGAGCCCCACGTTGGGCCGCCAATTTGATGTAACCCCCTTTGTTAGGTAAGATTGTTGATGAAAGGGGTAATCAAAAGAGGGTGGACGCGTGTTGCAGGCGTGTCACGTCCAGCCTCTGTGTCTGTCTGCGGTCGGTTCTCAGTGCTGAGAGGGTAAAGGCCTAGTCATCGGTCGTGGTGCGAAGTTTGTGGTGGCTCGTACTGGTAGATGTCGGTTGTTCTTCCAGAGAAAGGTATCCAACCTTTCCATGGATTTTTCCTCATGCTGACGGCTGCTCGGAACCGATTGATAAATTCTCACAGCACCTCGCGCTGAGAGGAGGTACCGGTAGGCGTGAAGCCCGTCCATGAACGGCGGCCCGCAGGCCGGCACGGTTCTTGTCCGGCGGTGGGCTACTGCTTGGGATGGGCCAACTTGCGTCCGTAATCGGAGGGCCACTTTCCGTGGTGGGTCCGCAACCGTGGACCTACGATCAGAGAGGAAAGAGAGAGACGGAGTGTGACTTCGAGACCCGAAGGCAAACCCAAACCCACAGAAGGAAACGACAGAATGTGATTTCGAAGACCCGAAGGCAAACCCAAGGCCACGGAAAGAGAGAGAGAGAGAGAAAGAGTGTGACTCCGAAGACCCGGGGGCAAACCCAGAGCCACGGAAAAGAGAGAGAGAGACAGAATGTGACCTCGAAGACCTGGAGGCAAACCCAAGGCCACAGAAAAAGAGAGAGAGAGATAGAGTGTGACTCCGAAGACCCGGGGGCAAACCCAGAGCCACAGAAAAAGAGAGAGAGACAGAATGTGACCTCGAAGACCCGGAGGCAAACCCAAGGCCACAGAAAAAGAGAGAGAAAGAGATAGAGTGCTACTCCGAAGACCCCCGGAAGGGCAAACCCAGAGCGACAGAAAAATAGAGAGAGAGAAACAGAGAGCTACTCCGAAGACCCCCGGAAGGGCAAACCCAGAGCGGCAGAAAAATAGAGAGAGCGAGAAGGGTGAGGTAGAGTGAGGGGAGAGAAAGGAAGCAAGATTGATTTCGAGTTGATTTCGTTTATTGGCTAACGCGTACACGAGAGTGGAAGCCCTGAGCAGCGATCGCCAAGAAAAAGGAGAGAGACTGAGCACTGGGAGTGAGCAGTTCTCGAGAGTAGTCTGAGCACGAGCTGGTGCTGAGACGTGAGTGACGATCCTACTCAGAGCGGCGGTATTTATGTGGTAGAGGCGGAGGCGCTCGAGTGAAGAAGGGAGCGGCTGCCAGCCTCTGATTGGCCCTGACTCCCGCAACGGAGCAATTTAATCCTATTTCAAAAATATTTAAAGCTAATGTTATAATAAAAAAAAAACTTGAATCGCGATAATTAATTTACAATTAATGTAGCTACCTTAATTATATCTTAAAATGACATGGAAAAACGGATTATTTTAAATAAAATATTCGAGCCTTCCAGAAAGTTAATCCCGATACATTTAAATATTATAGCTATTTACATTATTCTGAAAGACCCGAAAACAAAATATAACTTAAAATAAAACTTAAAAATAAACATCAGTTTAAATTTAACTTAAAACTAAATCCCTGGAATAATAAAACTTTTCTGAAACTGGTCAGGCCGCTTTAATTTAGGGGGGAAAAAAAATCGCTTTAAATAAAAATAAATTATCTGCTTTAAAAAACAAAGTAAGATCGATTCACGATTTATGCTATCAATTTAATTTTTGTTCAACATTGTAATTTTAAATTTTGTTAATAAGTTAATTTCTTCATTTTTCTGCAGATAATTTTATCTTCTTAATTTTAATCTGCGAGAGAACGACGCGTGTACAGAGAGAGAGAGAGAGAGAGAGAGAAAATGGGAGAAAGTTTGGGACTCGGCGTACGTGACTTGAAGCAAGTTTTCACGGCGTCGCCTCACGCAGGGGAATTTTTCCGACGGCACAGCTGTCCGGTGGCGCGTCATGTCTAGCCGCCTGACAATGGACTACGTGCCAAAACGTTCGCGAAGGGAATTAAGTGGGACCTAAATGAGACATATAAGGGAAAGCAAGCTCGTCGAATGACACCATTAAGAAGCAATTAGGACGGAAGGATTTCCCGCTTGGGTTTGTGCTTACAAATTCAAGCGGGGAATTTACCGTGACTCAACGCTTCTTAATGGTTCTAGATACGGGCCTAACTGGCCTATAACAAATTATAGTGAATTTTCATATATTTATAACAAAGTGATTATATTAAAATATATAAAATAGAAAAAGGATATTTGCGCAAATAATTATATTAATTCTCGTGCATTTTCATATAGTTATACTAAAGTCATTATAATAAAATATATAAAATGGAAAAATTTGATAGGAAAAGGATATTTGCACAAATAATTATTTTAATTCTAGTGCATTTTCATATAGTTATACTAAA
>CAKNYM010026325.1:0-10872 GCA_932195095.1 Andricus curvator | reverse complement strand
TAATTTGAAAAAAAAGTTAAACAACCACCGCAGGGTCCCACTAAGAGCAACTGCCATCATGTCAATAGCCCCCAGTAGCACCGCGGTAAATCACACCTATGGCCACGTCTCACAACCGTGAGATGGGTGGTCATAAGCAACGACAAAATCACAACGACAGGCTGGCTAAACCCTCGTGTGTCTTGAGGACACGAAGCGACCCAAGGATGACAGCTTTCTGCATCCATCTCCTAAGTGCCTTGGCATATTTTTGGCACGCGGGTATTGCTTTAAGGTTACGAACCAGTGATAGTTTCGCACCTCCGAGAGCACCTATCACAAGGACAATTACTTGTACCGAATATTTTGGGTACAGTCGTTGTAGCTCTCTTTTAAGGTCTTGATACCTCTCCTCTTTTTCTTTCTCCTTTGCAGTGATGTTGTATTCGGACGGAGCCGAGAATTCGATCACGAATATAGTTCGTTTCTCGAAGTCTTGGAGAACAATGTCAGGCCTCGAGTGCGCAACGGAGACTGCTGCCCGAAAATCGTAGTTTCAGAAAATTTGGCACTTCTCGTTTCGGACAATCGACTCTATCTCTTTTGGAGCGTTCGGCAGGGCAGGGTCGCGGCCAACACCGTAAGAGCGACAAAGATGGTAATAAAGCACTCTTAGGGCCGCATTATGTCTATAGATATATGTCGTTCCCGCGTGGGTCGGACACCCTGATAGTATGTGTTCTAGGTACTCAGCGTGTGCATGACACGCTCTGCACCTATCACTGGGAACTTATTGACATAAAATTCGCTCACGGTATGCTAAGGTGGAAATGACACCGTCCTGGCATGCGAAAATAAAACCCCCTGTACCTGAATTAAGCCCTGATGATTTGAGGAAAGCAAAAGTTTGCTCCTTCGACAAGGACTGTTTTTCTACATTTCTGTGAAAGTTTCCGTGCATTTTCTTGTCGAGTAGCTCTTGGTGAAAATTTGCAACCTCTGCTTTCTTCACTTTGGTTTTTAGAAGTGAAGCATCTAGATGAAGTAATGCACTTTCCTCACTTCTGATGTTAAAATTCAGGCCAAGGGTCTCGGCCGCTTGCTCCGCGGCTTTGTAAAGAAACGCTCCTTCGCCAATCATCTCGTGGTTCTTGACCATCTTTAGGAGAGGATCTCTGCCATTCGCAACGATGTAAGCTGTACTTAGAACAATCCGGTTATGAAGACACTGGAGATTCAGAAGTCCGCGTCCACCTTGACGGCGTGAAATATATAATCGCGGAACTGACGAATTGATATGCTTGATATCTTCGTCCATTGAACTACCCCAAACGAGTAGAGTAGAACCGGGACGGCAAGCATGTTAGTCGCAGATACTTTGTTCAACGCCGACAGATTGGAAGACCAAATCTGTCCAAGAAGATGCTTGTATCTGCTTCCGAGAGACTCCTTCACTGATGTTACGTCCTGAATGCGGCTTTGAGGCACGCCCAGGTATGTATAGGTCTCTCCAGTATTAAGATGTCTGATAACACTTATATCCACAAGCTCAGGGTCCTTGGGAACGCCAGTAATCTTTCCTTTCTTCAGATAAATTTTGGCATATTTTTTTTTATTTTGGTATATTTTATATATATATATATATATATATATATATATAATTTCGAGGCAAGAAAACGACGAAGTCGATCGGAGTTATGTGGCTAGAAAAAATATTTTGAACTCTGAAAGTTTGCTCCGTGAAAATAGGCTGCCTAAAACGCATGACTGTACTATTGTAATATCTTCGACGTATTTTATTTATTTGAAAACTTAATTTTAAACTTTATTGGGCTATCTAAACAGTTCCAATTCATCAAAAATGTTTATTTTGTATTGAAATAATATTTTGAAAATTCCTAATTTGAATTTTAAATGCATAAAATTTAGAATTACTGTTTAAAAATTTGTTTAAGTATGTGCAGAAACCCAACTTTAATGTTCAATCGAATTTTCCTAATTTTGAGTACTTATTTTTTTAATACTTTAATACATCTTTAATTTTCTAATGACTTTTAATCAATTTTATAATGATGTTAATACTTTCAAGTTGAGATAAGAAGTTTAAAAAGCGCGCTCAGTTTTTGAAAACCATATCTTTGAAATGACGATGGCCGTCGCGTGCCCACGTAGTCTCCCCGCTCTATCTTCCGCAGTCTCCCGCCATCAGCCCGCGTTTACCGCTTTGTTTATAGTTTTCTGCGTGCTTTTCCGCGTTTTACTCGTTATTTTTTCGGATATCATTTTAAAGTGAAGTATTTTTAGGTGTTTATGCTTATTGGATACGATCGAGTGTAGCATACAGCAGCGTTGATATCAAATGCAGAGTAGGTATCAGTACACAAACATAACCTTATTTTTTGTTATATTATCGTGCCATTATAATGTATCGTCCTCACTATCAATGTTATAGAAATATAACATTTTAAATAACTTAGAATAACTCGGACAGTGTATATTTAAATATATAAATAGTATTTTAGGATTCAGGGTACAGACACACGATGATCGCATTTCACACGCATGCGTGCGACCATCATCCGTGCGAGCGATATGCGTCTCATATGAGGACGCATCTGTCATCCGTGGTGAACGCACGCGTGCGGATTAATCCGCATGCGTGCGTGCACTGTGAGTCGCATATGCGTTTCACATTGTTATCTGGGTGGTGTAAAGTGGAAATATACCTTGGCGTAATAGTATGTGTTGTAACGAACACTGATTGTAAGGTAAGGTTACGTTTAGCCACATAAAAATTAGTCTTGATAATTGTTTCAGCATCAATGCACAGTGGGCCGGAAGACCTGAAATCATGGCAAAAATTAAAAACATCGAATAATCGGGCTAAAAGTATTTACTCAAGGGTATTCAGGATCGCTGATTACGAATTTTTGATCAAAAATTTACAATTCAAAATGGCGGGGAAAATTGAGAAAAGCTGATGGATCCCTGCCAATAAAATGGCACTGAATCGGCACTGGCGAACGACACTGGGCCGCCAGGCAATGGTCCTGTTGTACTTATCACGTACTGGGCGGACAGAGTGATTTACAGTAGTAAGCCGCCACCAACCCGAATCCCTTTTCAAAATTTTCTTTAAATTGTAGTTGTAGTTGTAGTCCCATATATGCTAACGTTCCTGACGGCTGACGGCCGCGCAAATGGGAGCCGTCTGAAACGTTTCCAATTGAAATACATAATATTTTCATTTTAGAGTCGCAATCGTCTCTCGCCCAATAAGCTGAGAAACTGCGGGGGCCAGCAGTTATAGGAATGTCGGGTGTATTCATATGTATTATTATTTATAGTATTTATTGATTTCAAGTCGACCCGTCCTTTTTCGATACATGCGTAGTTGAAAAAGTTACTTACAGGGGGCGCATCGATACAAGGCCGGAGCACCAAGAGCAAGAGCAGCTTCGTGCGCCTACCCCCCATTTAACATTGAAATTTGCAATTTACAGAATACTCACAGAATTGAACGATTCTATAGTTTCTAATATTGATATTATTTTTAATCACTTAATTAATTAAATTATGATTTAAAATAGAAACCATATTGATTTTTTATTGATTTTTTGCCAACTTCACTAAATGTATATCATATTTACATTATATATATATATATATATATATATATATATATATATATATAATTTGAAAAAAAAGTTAAACAACCACCGCAGGGTCCCACTAAGAGTAACTGCCATCCAACAAAATGTCAATAGCCCCCAGTAGCACCGCGGTAAATCACACCTATGGCCACGTCTCACAACCGTGAGATGGGTGGTCATAGGCAACGACAAAATCACAACAACAGGCCTGCGAAACCCTCGTGTGTCTTGAGGACACGAAGCGACCCAAGGATGACAGCTTTCTGCATCCATCTCGCAAGACTGCTGCCCGAAAATCGTAGTTCCAGAAAATTTGGCACTTCTCGTTTCGGAGAATCGACTCTATCTCCTTTGGAGCATTCGGCAGAGCAGGGTCGCGGCCAACACCGTAAGAGCGACAAAGATGGTAATAAAGCACTCTTAGGGCCGCATTATGTCTATAGATATACGTCGTTCCCGCGTGGGTCGGACACCCTGATAGTATGTGTTCTAGGTACTCAGCGTGTGCATGACACGCTCTGCACCTATCACTGGGAACTTCTTGACATAAAATGCGCTCACGGTATGCTAAGATGGAAATGACACCGTCCTGGCATGCGAAAATAAAACCCTCTGTACCTGAATTAAGCCCTGATGATTTGAGGAAAGCAAAAGTTTGCTCCTTCGACAAGGACTGTTTTTCTACATTTCTGTGAAAGTTTTCGTGCATTTTCTTGTCGAGTAGCTCTTGGTAAAAATTTTCAACCTCTGCTTTCTTCACTTTGGTTTCTAGAAGTGAAGCATCTAGATGAAGTAATGCACTTTCCTCACTTCTGATGTTAAAATTCAGGCCAAGGGTCTCGGCCGCTTGCTCCGCGGCTTTGTAAAGTAACGCTCCTTCGCCAATCATCTCGTGGTTCCTGACCATCTTTAGGAGAGGATCTCTGCCATTCGCAACGATGTAAGCTGTACTTAGAACAATCCGGTTATGAAGACACTGGAGATTCAGAAGTCCGCGTCCACCTTGACGGCGTGAAATATATAATCGCGGAACTGACGAATTGATATGCAAGCTTTCATGCATATGCATGATCTTACGTGTTATGACATCAAGGGCCTTAAGCTCGTTCTTCGTCCATTGAACTACCCCAAACGAGTAGAGTAGAACCGGGACGGCAAGCATGTTAGTCGCAGATACCTTGTTCAACGCTGACAGATTGGAAGACCAAATCTGTCGAAGAAGATGCTTGTATCTGCTTCGGAGAGACTCCTTCACTGATGTTACGTCCTGAATGCGGTTTTGAGGCACGCCCAGGTATTTATAGGTCTCTACAGTATTAAGATGTCTGATAACACGTATATCCACAAGCTCAGGGTCCTTGGGAACGCCAGTAATCTTTCCTTTCTTCAGATAAATTTTGGCACACTTGTCCAAGCCAAAGTCCATCCCAATCTCTCCTGTGTAGTTCTTGACAATATTTATAGCAGTTTAAAGTTTGCTTCTACCAGAGGCATAGATCTTCAGGTCATCCATATGAAATACATGAGTGACCTTATGCTCGCGCTGATTAGTGTCGCCACAGAGGTATCCAGAAGAATTTCGTAGTGCGAGAGATAGAGGCAAAAGTGTGATGCAAAAAAGCAAAGGGCTCATGGTATCACCTTGAAAGACGCCCCTCTGAAAGGTGACGTTGTTCGTTGTCACACGATAATTTTCAGATGATATAGTAAATCTAGTTTTCCAAAGAGGCATCAATCTCTCTATCCATCTCACTATGTGTGGATGTACCTTCAAGTTTTCCAACAGACAGATGATAAGTCTATGAGAGGTTGAATCAAAAGCTTTCGGGTAGTCAATCCAGGCCATTAACAGGACGCGCTGATGTGCTGCAGCGTCTTTACAGACACACCTCTCAATTAGCAGGTTCTCTCGACAGCCTGCTACACCTTTTTTCGAGCCACGTTGTTCGTACATCTCTCGCCATACAGGCTCAATTCGTCGAAAAATCTTGTTGTTGAGGACAGCTGTAAAGATCTTATACAGCGTGTTCAAACAAGTTATTGGCCTGTAATTCTCTGGGTTGGACAAGTTGCCTTTTTTTGGCAGGAGTATAGTGCGTCCTAACACCAGCAACTGCGGAATGGGCGTCTCCGACTTTAAATATGAGGTGAATATGCGGGCCAAATGTTGGTGTGTAAAAGTAAACTTCTTCCACCAAAAGTTCTTGATACAATCTGGTCCAGCAGCGGAAAAGTTCTTCGTGTCTCTAAGTGCTTTTTTCACCTCTTCGGCAGTGATTGATGGACATTCCTCCTCAGATTTTATGAGGTTGTTGCAAAACTCCTTGAAGCGGATGATATTTTCAGTATCTTCTTTCTACTCTAGTGTTTTCGGGATCTTGTACACCTCTCTCCAAAAAGTCTCTACCTCCTTGGGCTTGGGTGGATTTTTTACAGAAACAGGTAGATCGCTGAAGAGGCGCGATAGGTCAGCGAGAAACTGTTGATTCTCCCTGATCCATCTCTCCCTCTTCTGTATTCTCCTCCTTGCGTCAGATAACAGCCGTATTTTGTCAACAATATGCTGCTTGATTGTCAGCAGCTTTGACTTGTTTAGTGTGTGATTCAAGATCCTTAGTTCTTGGGCGAACTTTCGAACCCTTTCCGTAAACGGTCTACCAGATGTTATGTAGTCAATCACACATTGAACACGGGACGCATTTCTGTCTTGCCCATCCAATCTTCTTGTTCAGTTGATGCAAGCGTCTTTTCGTCTTTTGATCCATCTTTGGTTTCAGCCTTCGATTTGAATCAGCCAAAGTTCTCGCAGCACCATAAACTGAGCAATTGATGGTCCAGAGGTCGGACTCTTGCGAGATATCTCCACGAAGGAAGGCATCCATTTCAGCCAGATCTTGGAGCTTAGGAGGAACTTGCATGTTAATGTTCCTTCTAGTAATGAAATTGCGATCATCTCTCAGAAGTTGCCTGCTTTCTGCGGTTGGTCTCAATGTCGCTTCCTCATCTTCGTCTGCAGCTTCATGAAGCAGCGGTTGGGGAAGCGCTCCGCGTACATATCCATTTTTCCGGAGGTTGTCGGCTTGATTTCGCAAAGACTGATGCGAAACGTGCTGAAGCTCTGGGTGTTTCTGGCACCACAGAGTGTGCATACGCGCCATAAAGCCTCCGCGAACAGGGATAATGCTGGCATCGTAGCAGTCGAGTACGTCATCCCTGAGTCGATCCGTCCACTCAATGTGGGCGTTTCGCCGGTTCGTCGTCATGTTTCCATCTAAATTATTTTCAGCACCCCGAACTCTAGGCTGATCGGCATTGTTTGCCGACCCATTGTCGGGTGCTCTGCGCGTTCGATTGTCTTGAACCGCATCTACAACATTTTGGTGTTTTCATTGTTGTTCCCACGAGCAGCTAGGGAAGGGGTTAGTCCGTCCTTGTAGAGCCCCGCGTGCAAGGATAAGGCTGATACTCTGAGAGGTCGCCCGGTATCCCAGAGTCACCGTTTGAGACACCTAACCCAGGTGCCATTCAGCTTTCGGCACGGTTGTTACGCCTTCGCTTAGGAGTTATTCGTTTGGGACCATCCCTGGACAATTGTCCGCGACTGCTTATTAATTATTGTAACCATATTCAGCAGAAACTCTTGATACAGGAACCCTCTATCCGCAACCGGAGGACGCGTTCGATGGCTTTGTCATAGGCCCTTCGGTTCTATTCCAAAAGAATCGAAACCGAAACCGAATATATATATATATACATACATACATTGATTAGCAGTTCGAACTCGAAAGTTCATTGCCTCACTACCCGATTCGGGTAGTGTTTCTAGGTGGATATTTACTACCAATGTGGGCCCACCACACCCACGACGGGCCAACAGCACGCAGGTATTCCTGAACGGTTACCCACCCAAGTACTAACCGCGCCCAACAATGCTTAACTTCAGTGATCTTACGAGAACTGGTGTTTCCAGCGTGGTATCGCCGTTGGCATATATATACTATACAATCGTGGGTGTGGTGGGCCCACATTGGTAGTAAATATCCAACTAGAAACACTACCCAAATCGGGTAGTGAGGCAATGAACTTTCGAGTTCGAACTGCTAATCTATGTATGTATGTATATATACTATACAACATTCTATATACAGCATATATAAACAAAAACTATATATATACAACAAGAACGTGAATAAATTAAATTTCATTTATAAAGGAGATAACATATCGAAATGGAGAACTATAAACCCTTAAAGTGCATACATGGTAAAAATCACGGTAAAGTGCATAGTGGGTGTTCAACACCCCAGCGCATTTAATCGTGTATTGTTCAAACCCTATTGAATATTTCGTCACAACAATATTTTAAGGTATCTTTTATAATGTACAGTTGCTGTTATAGCCATTTATTTATTTATTTCAAGTTTGTTAAAAAAATTATTGAAAAATAGCGAAAAAATGGGATTTTTTACTTAAAAATTCATAACTCACGCAATTTTAATTATTTAAAACTGAAAATTTATGACTACACTCTTGTAATAGTTTACTTTTATTTATAAAATATTGCAACATGGGTGCTTTCAAAAAAGATATTTATTTGCATAGTTGAAAATTAAATTTTATGATAAAATGATGAAACAGATTTTTTGCTTTTAAATCGATTTATTATTATAAAATTTGAGGAACTTTGACATGTAATACTATAAAAATACAGGAAATTGAGAGAAAACATAATTAAATGTAGTTAAACAATAATGTTTTATTCGACACATCCACAGTCTGTGCAAACACCTACGCGGTGATCATTGCACATCGGACGCAGGCAAGAGACGCAACGAGATTTAGTTTTTCTGTCCTTGTTGCGTCTGTTGCACAGTGCACACCTTGCATAGTTTTCTTTCATAACAACTCAACAGTTAATTAGAAAGTAAACAAAAGTCAATAAAATTGAGAAAAAAAATTCGCTTCAAAATTCCTACACACTGGGTGTCGGACACCCCACGACTTTTTTTCCTTCACTTTCAGCAGCTTAGACTGACGCATGACGCAGAATGCTAAACGACTTAACTTACAGTTAGTGTATCCAAATAAAGATAGATATCGACACTTACTAAATTTTTTCGAATTAAGTATGGTTTATAAGAGTTTGAAAATTGCTTGGGGTGTCTAACACCCACAATGCACTTTAAGGGTTAAATATGTTTTGAGGAGAATTCGGCTACAGCTTCTTTTAACCTTTTTGCATAAGATGAATCTTGAACCAAATTAATTTTTCGCTCATTCCAAAATTTCAGGAACTAAATGTTCCAGTTATTCTCAAAGGAATAAAAATTCCAAAAAGCTGAGCATAGCAGACGACATTTTTTACAGTTTCGCGCGAGTTTCGAGGAGAATTTGAAAATGACACTTTAGAAATTTACAAATTACATTGAAAATCTGTTGCATTTACTGAGCAATATTTTTAAAATAATATTTAGTAGTATGCTAAGTTATTTTGAATATCATTTCAATAAATATGACACTTAAATAGTAAGTTAAGTACTTTGTATCGTATAGGTTATATTCCCTAAGTGAAAATATTGTTTTTTTGTCTCTAAATAAAATAACATTGATATATAATTATTATGAATTTAGATTTATGAGTAATTTGTGTAAATAATTTATTATTTGTTATTATTTATATGTGACGAAATTCAATAAGGCAATTATTATAATTAAAAATGGTAACAATGACAATACAAATAATAACAAATAATACATTATTTACACAAATTACTCATAACTCTAAATTCATAATAATTATTTATCAATTTTATGTTATTTAAAGACAAAAAAACAGTATTTTCATTCAGGAAATATAACCTATACGATACACAGTACTTAACCTAATGTATAAGTGTCATATTCAGTGAAATGATATTCAAAATAACTTAGCACACTACTAAATATTATTTTAAAAATATTACATAATAAATGCAACAGATTTTCAATGTAATTTGTCAATTTGTAAAGTGTCATTTTCAAATTCCCCTCGAAACTCGCGCGAAACTGTCAAAAGTGTCATCTGCTATGCTCAGCTTTTTCGCATTTTTATAACTTTGAGAATAACTGGAACATTTAGAACCGAAAAACTTTTTGTACAAGTTTAGCATAGGGGATGTCCTAACAACTAAACCACTTTTTTCTATAAAAAAAACTATCCTGTTGGAGATATTTGGGTCTGACCGCGTTTTACCAACATTAACCGTCATGACCGGACATTACCGGTCAGGTCAGGTATTACCACAGTCAGGCCGAGCAGTGCCCATCACTAGTGGCAACCTCGTGTCATTCTTGCTAATTGGCTCAGTTTTCTTATACATTACAATATATAAATAGTACACTGTAAAAAAAATCAACGAAATTTTACATCGTCAGGCCAAAGATATTATACACCTAGATGCGGCAAGTGGCGGCGGAGTGGGGATAGAATTATTAGTAGGGTAGGATAAATGTAGACGGCGCTGTCGGCGAAAATCCTAACCCTCCCCGCTGTGCCTCTCTACCCGCTGAAGTATCCATCCCCTCTTAACACTTGTCGTGAGTAAAATGGGCGAAAGAGGCGCTGTCGCCGAAATGAATTTCAGTAGGTAATATAGTTTTCTGAAAATATTCATGATCACTAGAGCAATTCGAAGTCTGTCTTACCCGGCGATCGAGGTCAATAACAATCAATAAACAAATGAATATTTATAATTTTTTAATGAAATTAAATTCCGTTCAGATTCAACTGTAAATAATTATGAATATATATATATATATATATATATATCAGAATTTCCGTTTTATGGTTTTTGTGTAATATGATCCGTTTATTTTTGAATAATAATTATATAAAAGATAGAACGATTTGCATAATATATTGTTCAAAATTGCAGTGTAATTAACAAATTATAATTTTGGCGTGAATTTCGCTATTTTGAATAACGTAACGTAAACCACAACCGAGTGAATATATTGTTACGTTTATAACAGAATACGCCAGAATAGAAACAAGAAAAGATAACGAAATTTTTTTAATTCACTTCGACCTCATTCAGAATTGTTTAACTTCAAACGATTTACATATCTGAAATTTTACATTCATTGACAATGAAATTGTCCTTCTGTTATCTCAATAATATTCGAGCCGCTAAATCCGCTCACTTCCACCAAGAATTGATCATACAATAAACACCAACGTCCAATCAATATTAAAAATAAG
>CAKNYM010026324.1:0-49072 GCA_932195095.1 Andricus curvator | reverse complement strand
TTTTTTCTGAGGGTTCGGTAAAATCGATACATGGTGAATCTGAACTCATGAGTACCCAGTGTGAGAAAAAAAATTATTCCAGAATTTTTCCACCCTCAGAAACTACCCCCAAATCGAAAAACCACCCCAATCGCTTGAAAATATTTTAAAATATTATAATCTCATTTTCTATTATGCTATCCTAATCCAAATCTGAATATGGGTATCCTGGAATACGTGAATATATTCTAAGGAACTGAAGGATCATCATCTGTTTTACCACTGTTAGGGGTAGTTTTCAATTCAGATATGTTTGCCACAATGTTTTCATGTGTTTCCAGGAAAATATATATATATACTGAACATCAATAAAAGTACATTTTCAGGTGCATCACCACAACTAGGGGTGGTTTTTTTATGTTCTATAACTGTTAAGGGTAGTTTTTGATTCGGATATTGATGATTCATATTTTTTATATGTTTCCAAAAATATATATGAACTGAACTACAATTAAAGTGCATTCTTGGACGTATCATCACTGCTAGGGGTGGTTTTCGATTTTTATTTACTGTGAGGGGTGGTTTTTGGTCCGCACCTTTTTGCTACAAATTTTTGGTGTGATTTCAAAGCAGACATATGAAATTGCGACCCAGAAAAAAAATTTTCCTGGAATTTATGCTTATTTCTAGTTTTGTCGCAATTTTCGCACTTTTTGTCGGGGTGTAAAACTGAAGACGTGCAACCCTCGTGTTTGCCAAATTTTTCATGATTGGATGCATCCTTCATCTTCAAAATGAGACCTTAACAAAGACGATACGTTTATTTTTATGGGAGTTACAATTTTTCAAAGCAGGTGGGACGTATTTGTCCCAATGGCCGTTAAAGGGTTTTAAGCAGGCTCGGACCTTTTTCCTGACGAGTTTTAGTATCCACCAAGGTGCAGTCATATTGAAAAGATGAACCAATTTTGTTGATACTATTTTTTAATAAGTTACAACAGCCATACCACGCTGAAAAAACCAGTTCTCGTCAGATCATTGAAGTTAAGCAGCGTTGGGCGCGGTTAGCACTTGGATGGGTGACCATTCGAGAAAACTAAGTGCTGTTGGCACATCGTGGGTGTGGTGAGCCCACACTTGTAGTTATTTACTACAAGTTATCAACCTAGAAACACTACCCGAATCGGGTAGTGTCACGCCTACCCCGAAAGGGAAATGGCTTAATGGTATACTATACACATTTTTCGTTTTATATGTGAAAAATACTATGAAAAATAGAAAATTCCATTTTGCGGAAGAACTACACAAGATAAGAAAAAAATGTTCATAAGCATAATTGTTCATATTAAAAAAATGAAGAAATTCTGTTCATACTATTTTTTTTAAATATAGTTGTCTATGAATAAAACAAACACTGTTTGACCAGGAATGGAATTTTCAATTGTTTGGTAGCATTTTCAGTAAGCTGAACAAAAACTTTTTCCTAAGCAATTAGGCATTTTTCTTTGGACTTTAAAAAAGTGTGTAGGTATCTCAATGAGAATGTGTTTCTTAAGTCCTATAGAGTCTTGATTAAATGAACTTCCTTTTTAATCTAAAAACCGAAAAAAGTCGAGCGCGAGTTTATAATTCATTTATTTAGTTGAAAATTGGACTATTTATTACATTCTCATTCTAATGAGAAGGTATTGGTTTTATGTAAAATTTGACATAGTCGGTTTTCATCAAATCTCCACGTTTTGAGACCTCCTGAGTCAGAAAAAACGATTTTTACGAAGGTGTCTGTCTGTCTGTAGTCTGTAGTCTGTCTGTCTGTCTGTCTGTAGCCACGATAACTTTCGAAAAAATGATCAGATTTGATTGAGCTTTGGCACACTTTTTTATGGCCGAAAAATAGAGAACGAGTTCGTTAACCAGCTAGTTTGGATGAAAATCCAAAAAGTGAGCACATTTTGAAAATTTTTGAGACCACTTTTTTGGAAGATTTGAAAATTCTATGTACGGTTATTAGTAGTACGCAAAATGACGAACAAAATATTCTTATGACTTTTCGTGATAAAAAAAAATTACTGGAGTTATAGCATTTTCAAAATGCCAAAAAACAAACGAAAATGATCATTTTAAGCCGAAAAACGCACGATATAAAAAAAGTCAAGAGGAGAAAAACGTTGATTCCTGAACACCCTATAATATTTTCATGGCAACTTTTTGAATTTTTCGAAAAATAAAAAATTCAAATTTTGATCGCACAAAAAATTAATGAAAAATCAAAAAAGCCATTTTGCTGTAAAACTATGCAAGATACCAGAAAAGGTCATCTCACCAAAATTGTGCACCTAAAAAAGATCTACAAATTTCTTATCATTCACTTCTTGATATGACGCGTAGTTTTTGTTTTATTCGTAAAAAACAGCATTGAAAATAGAAAAATCAAATTTTCAGACGAATATTACCAGCTACGAAAAAATGACCGAAACAAAATTTGTTCGCCTGAATTATATCATTACTTTTCATTTTAAATCAAATACAAATTTAGTAATTTGTATATGAAGAACATATAACACGAAGCACAAAGTGCGCGCTCAGTGTATTTACCAAATCGCACGCCGTAAGTGCGCTCAAACTTTTTTGTTTCTATCATAAGGTTCAAATGATTTTCAAATCAAATATCGAGCGCGAAGCGCGAGTGTCTGGATGAGAATGTGTTCCTTAAGGTCGATAGAACCTTGAGTAAATAAAGTTCCTTTTCAGTCTAAAATAAAAGCAAATTTAACAATCACTTAATATGTAGAGGTTTTGATTATTTTATAATAATTGCAAATAAACTTTTTCTTTTCATCGAAGTCGAACACGAAGTTCAAAAATCTAGAGGAGCCTAGCGTAAAGCGCGATGCAAATACGCCCGAGCGCGTAGCGCGAGGTGAATACATAATCGAGCGCGAAGCGAGAGATAAATATATGATCGAGCGCGAAGCGCGAGATCCAACAGTCGCGCGCCCTAGGCGCGCTCAAACTTGCGAGCGAAGCGAGCCGCGCGCGAAGCGCGCCATGAGAATGTGCCCGCGAAGCGGGCAGATTTTTTATTTTATTTTATTATTTTATATTTTTTATTGAACATATGCCCTTGGTGAAACCATTGTTGGGCAACCAAGAATTTGATACATAATTACGATTGATAATTACCAATTACTCGGAACGGTTGGCTAAAATGTAACGGTTGAGGGTATCTACAAAGATATTCACACTAATGTCGTTCATGTCGATGATTACATTCATCCCTGCTCTCTCGTGCATTAGATTTATGCGATTACACATTACAAATACTGGCGCATTAAAGCCGATCGCTAAATCCGGAAGTGGCAAGTGGAATGGCACGACGTATCTGGCAGACAGTCTTGGGGTTTTGAATTGGAGGCAATTCATTACGAAAGAACTGTCAATTTCATTCCTCACTACTTTAAAGAAAAACATGCAACACGCGAAAATCCGTCGTTCAGCTAGAGTAAAATATTCGAATTTCTTGCAAAGATCAAGATAGTCCGTGCCTCGATTAGGATAAACTCCTTCCTTTCTTAGCGATAGAAATTTAAAAAATCTTTTTTGAATGGACTCCAATTCATCCCCGTATTTTGGAAACATCGGATTCCAGACTTGGGAAGCATATTCAAGCTTTGTGCGTACGAATGCATTTTAAAGAGTATTCATAGTTTTCTCGTTTGAAAAATTCTTGCAAATTCTAATTACAAAACCCAGTGCTCTGGCAGCTGCAGCGGCGATGTATCTAACATGATCAATGAAGTACAAA
Source organism: Andricus curvator (assembly GCA_932195095.1). NCBI lineage: Eukaryota > Metazoa > Arthropoda > Insecta > Hymenoptera > Cynipidae > Andricus > Andricus curvator. Next base: position 45,288 of record CAKNYM010026324.1, on the reverse strand, counting down.
TTTGAGTCTAAAATTACATCCAGGTCTATGATTTCATTCATCCTCTTAAGAACTTCGTTCCGGATTTTGTAGTCAAAAAAAAGGTTGATTCACGGCTACAGAACGACATAACTTTGCATTTTTCCGGGGTGATACTCAGTCTATTCTTATCAAACCATTGTACAATGGAATTAAGATCATCCTGTAATTCCTTTGCATTTTCAATCTGTCTAATTATTCTAAATATTTTTAGGTCATCTGTGAAGATTAATATGAACGACTTGATATTGCTCACGACATCATTCACGTATACAAGAAATAGAGGAGAGCCAAGTGTAGACCCTTGTGGTACACCAGATGTTGGGGTGTACGGTTTTGTTGATGTATTGCGTGAAAGAGATTAAGTTAGTTACACAGCATCGACTGGGCATGAAGCCATGCTGAAATTCAGAGATTGATGGAGATATGAATCTCTGTACGTCATCTCTTATGGCCATTTCAAAGACTTTCGTAAAATTGCACAGTATGGATATAGGGCGGTAATTAGACAGTTCCGCTTTATTTCCCGTTTTGTAAACTGGTACGACTTTAGCCGATTTCCACCTTTGTGGAAACATCCCTGTTATTAAAGCTAGGTTAAAAATAATTAGTAAAAGTTTGGCTAGGACTTTAGCACAGTCCCCAACAATAAAGCTGGGTACTTGATTGACACAAGAGGTCATCTTCGGTTTGAGCTTAGATGCTTCCTTTTCTACGCTCTCGATAGTTAGGAGATAGGGCTCTGATTGGCTATTACAGTAAATCATACTCATCTCGCCTTCGGGGGCTCTGAGGACATGTGTTATCAGCACGTGGTCTGAGGTAGCTAAATCAATTGATTGCTTGTCATTGTATACACCTGCAAAATATCGAGCAAACGCGTTTATTATTTCAGCAGGATCATTTAAAGATGCTCCGTTATCCGTTATTTAGTCAGGAATGGAGTTTTTACTCCCTGATTTATCAACAAATCCCCAAAATGTACATGGTTCATTTATTATTTTAGATTCTGTTTTTTCAATATAGGTCTGTTAGTCAGCTTTAGTTTCAATTTTTATAATTTGTGAAATGTTTTTTATTTGATCCTTGATAATGTCAGATTTATTATCCCTATATTTTCGTAAAAATTTGTTTTTTAGTACTATGTTGTTAATTGTAGATTTAGAAAACCATAGTGGATAAGATTTATTGCCTACGGGTGCCCTGAAGTTTGGGATGAATAAATCGAAAGCTTGATTTAATTTGTTACAAAACAAAGCGCACGCCTCGTTTGGCGATAATATTTCAAGAAATTCTGACCAATCTGTGTTCAGAAAGTATATATATATATAAAGCTGAAAGTGTTGGATTGCATTAAATTGGAGCCTAATGGATAGAGCTGGGTGATAACCATCCTCAGTGACTAAAGCTATTTCTGCACGGTCAACCTCGCACTCAATGTTCGAAAATATGAGATCTAAGCATTTGTTTTTGTAATTAAATATAGAATTGTATTGAGTGAGGTTGAAAGTTGCTAAACACTCATCAAAAAGCTCAGCTTTGATATCAAAATTACAACCCTTCTGGTAGCCAGTATAATTCGGGATGTTAAAATCTCCCAGAAAAATGAGCTGCGATTTTTGCAAAGAGTAAATTTCCTGCAGGGCAGTGAAAATAGACTTAGCGTTTTGATTTGCCAAATCAGGTGGTAAATACAACACAATAAGATTAGGACTAAAGTTGATCGATTTTATACAGACGCCTACAATATTTATATTCTAGCTTAATTCATGCATGCTTGATAGATCAATCTGAGTAGCTTCGAAGTGATTATGTAAACCAATCAGAACCCTACCACCCCTTCTATAAGCTCTATTATCTCTAAAAACATTAATAGAAATAGTACAAAAAATCTCGACTGACAATACATCTGGTTTTAACCAGGGTTACAAAGTTACAAAATCGTTTTTTGGTCAAGAAATAATTTTTTTAACTAAAAATGTATTTTTTTCTGTTTTTTATTCAAAATTATATTTTAAATTGAACATGGATCTTTCCTAGTTAAGAACTAAACTATATGGCGGGAAATTCAAGAATTTTTTTGGAAAATTCGTCTTTTTGTGGTCGAAATTCAATCACTTGGTTTAAAGCTAAACTACTTTTAAGAAAATTCGTTTTTGGTGGTTGAACATCCACCATTGTAGTTGAAAATTGATATTTTCGGGTTGAAAATTGAATCTTTCTGTTGAAAATTTGTCTTTTTGGCTTGAAAATACAACAATTTGGTAGAAAATCAAACTATTTGGTTGAAAATAACCTTTTTTATTAAAAATTGATATTTTTTGTTGAAAATTCAACTATTTGGTTAAAAATTTAACTAATTTTGTATCGAAAATCGAACTTTTTCGTAGAAAATCAACTTTTTTGTTGAATAAATTATATTTCCTGGTTGAAAATTTAACTCTTTTGTAGATAATTCGTCTTTTTGGCTTTAAAATTCAACAAATTTGTTGATCACCTCCAGAGAGGTGATCAGGGCGGTCATGATTGCACATGGTGTGCCAATTGCAGTCGTGGAATGGACGTGCCACATGTTGGGTAACATAAACCTAACAACGATTGAGGGGGATACCACTTTAAGTGGGTCTGTTGACTGGAGATGTCCGCAGGAATGCACTTTATCGCTCCTGCTGTGGTGCTTGGTAGTGAATTAACTGCTTTATCTACTCACGAGTCGGAGCTATTACATTATAGGCTACGCGGACGATGTACTGGTGATAGTGCGCGGCCGGAATCTGGATGCGCCTTTTGGGGTAATGCGACAAGCACTGGGGATAGTAGATTCTTTGTGCAAGAGGCCTAGATTATTGGTCAGTCCAAGTAAGAAGGACGCGTTTGTATTCATCAGACGGTACAAGTGGGGAACCACGAGTACACTGAAATTGGGAGGACAAGAAATTGGAATCAAAGAACTAGCTAAATATCTAGGTGTCATCTTAGATAAGAAGCTGCTATGGAACGAGCACCTGAAAAACAAGTGCAAACAGCTAGTAGCAACTCTATGGCTCTGTAGGAGAGCCATAGGGAAAAGCTGGGGTATGAAGCCGGAGATACTTATGTGGATCTGCACAGCGATTCTGCGACCCAGGCCAACCTATGCGGCGGTGGTCTAGTGGAGCAGGGTCGAACTGTCTACTGTGAAGCATCGACTGGAAAATATCAGAGGACTGGTTCTAAGATGCATTACTGTCGACTTGAAGTCTATACCCGCGGTGTTAACTAACAGGGTTCGAGCCCCTCCATCTCATCAACAAGGCCGTTGCTGCAAAGGCAGTCTGGAGATCAAATATGGTAAACGGCGGAAGGATCTCGACGGCAGTGCAGATCCCAGCCGATATTGCGAGTAGGCCGACCCTGAGCATGCTCGGGGACAAAAGGCCCATTCGCTATCTCGTCGACAAGAAGTATCGTGTTAGCCTATCCACAGAAGAGAAATGGGTGAACGGCTTGGCACACCTGCATAGTGATGGGAATGACTGGTTTGCAGATGGCTACAGGAACAGGGAGAAAGCGGTAGACGGTGTTTACCGTAGAAGGAGTGGAATAGGCATCACTATCCCGATGTCTTTCTACGCCATAGAGCTACAATTGAAGATTATGACAATGCTCCAGTCCGCCTACAAGGCACGGGTGTACAGCAACAGAAGAAACATCCGTATCTGCTCAGACAGCAGGGCTGTTATAACATCCTTGGATGGAACAAAGACTACGTCGCTACTAGTATGGAAGTGCTCTGTAGACCAGACGCCAACCCCATTTTCGTCGGATCGACGAGGTCCATTCGATTTTTTTTTATTCTTATGTAAAATGATTTTTAGGAGTTTTTGAAATGTTTTTTCTTCTCTTGTTAGATGAGCTCATGAGAAACAATAGTTGTTGTGGCATTTTTTTCGCTCTGATGAATATTTAATGCACAAAATCAATTAACGTGTAAAATAATTGACAACAAATACTTTTATCATGAAGCAAAAAAGCATTTAATGAATGAAAAAAAGTAACACTGTTTTGAAAGTACCAACTGAAATACACATTTCTGTAATAAACACTGTTCTTTTAAAGTTAATAATTTGCAAGATAACAGAGCTTTTGTTATAAGGCATTTTATCGCGTTACAACAAATATTCATTTTTCATTGAGTAAATTTGTGTGAGAGAAAAAATTACTGCAAGAAACTATACTTACCTACTTGATAAATACAAATATATCTGAAATTATCAATGATTTGCTTAATTAATTTTATGCAAATCGGGATGTTTGTTTAATTTTCTCGCTGCTTTGGATTGATGTAACTCTTTCGGAAAAAGCAATAAAGGTGTCAAAATTGGTGTACTTATTCTTTGAAGTTGTACTAAAATGATGATATTCAAAATTGCGAAATTCAAATATATGGTCCTGTGCAATTGTTTAACTTTTGAGCGACTATCTCTGCTTCGGCGTGTGACAGAAAGACAAGTCAAAATCTGAAAATGTTAGGAAATTACTACGAATACAGTCATACCAGTAAAATATTTGTTTTTTTCATTCGTTGAAGAGTCTTATTATTTTTATTATTAGTTCTGGGTTGAGACCGTAACAGCCACTAATGCTCGGGTGATCACGTTGCTTCCCTTTGTAAGCCTGAGCCTGACCCCAAAACCCTTTGCATACGGCGAGGATCGCACCCACGCTATTGGCCGATATGTCTGACTCACTGATTCAGTTACTGCCCGTGAGTATTAGACGTTTCCCCACAATCGCAGGGCAGTGACAAAGGATATGAGTAGCTGTCTCATTATTCTTTCCGCAAAGACGACAGAGGGGACTGTTTGCAAGCCCTATCTTATGTCTGTGATATCCGAGGTTACCATGTCCTATAAACATTTCTGTTAGGACTTTGATTTCGTTCCTACCGAACTTGAGTATTTCCCTTGCTCAGTTAGAGTCAAGCCTTGAGCCCAAAAGTGTTTTGGCCTGTTTGCAACGAGATACCAAATCCCACTCATTCTGATGTTCCTCAGTCAGCTAAATGTTAATTTCTTCAGTGACTAACCTACTGGAAATACCTACAACGGGCTCGGGTCCAGTAAAATTTCCTCTTGCCCTTGAAACCGCTCTGTCCAGGGATCCATAGAAGAGTAACTCAGTTTTTCGTCGCTAACATATTTAGTGCCTCAGAGCATTTCCATACTAATAGCGACGTGGTCGTTGTTCTATTCAGAGCCAATATAGCAGCCCTGCTGTCCGAACAGATATGGATGTTTCTTTTGTTGTCATACCTTGTAGGCGCACTGGAGTATGTCCATAATCTCAGATGGCAGAACTGTGGCGTAGGACCCCATCTCAATCGTGTAGCCCATTCCATTCCTTCTACTATATACACCCGCTCCTGCATTCTCTTGGTTCATGAAGCCATCTGCAAACCAGTTGTCTCCATCACTGGGCAGGTGTGCGTTGCTGTACCCCCATTCCTCATTCGTGGATAGGCTAACTCGATACTTCTTGTCGAAGCGGTAGCGAGTGGCCATTTTTTCCCTGGGCATGTTCAGGGTCGACCTCCTCACGATGTCGACTGGGATCTTCACTGCTCTCGAGATCCTTCTGTCATTTACCAAATTTAGTCTGCAGGCCGCCTTCGCAGCCACGGCCTTGATGGTGAGATGGAGGGGCTCCAAACCTATTAGTGCCCCCAGTGCCATCGTGGGTGTCGACTTCAAAACACTAGTGACGCCTCTCAAAATCAGTCCCTTGATCCTTTCCAGTCGAAACTTCACAGTGGACAGCTCGACCCTGCTTAACCAGACCACCACCGCATAGGTTAGCCTGGGTCGCAAGATCGCTGTGTAGATCCACATCAGTGTCTCCGGGTTCAAGCCCCAGCTTTTCCCTATGGCTCTCCTACAGAGTCATAAAGTTGCTACTAGCTTCTTCCACTTGTTTTCCAGGTGCTCGTTCCATAACAGCTTCTTATCCAGAATGACTCCTAGATATTTAGCTCGTTTGTAACATAAATGTTACCATAACGCGGGACTCGGTACGACCCTGCACGAAAGGGTTGCCGGGCCGCACACGAGACGAAACGCAATCCCCTAATTGGACCCGAAGTCCCGAGGAACAGCGCAGCAGTTGCTCAGTCTGTGCTCGCTCGACTCAACGTCGACTGCTCTCCCCTTTTCGGCTACCGTGCCGCTTTTCCCCGTGCCGTGACTCCTAAGTATTCCGCCATCGTGCTACCTAATGCTCTCTTCTCGCCCTGGAACCGCTTGGCCAAGGAAGGCCTCCTGCCACCACCAGAGCCCCCGCTCGGGCAACCTTCGATAGCCACTGATCCACAAATCCTCTACGAGGAAACTCTCGGTCGTCAGCACCCGCCACGGGCTGACAGCCACCTTCAAAATGTAAGTGGCAATAAATCGCCTTTCATACAATTACTAGAGTTGTTTAAATGTGTTTCACCTTCCTCTCGGCTTTCCAACCTCCTAACTTCCCTCCTCGGCATTACCTCCGTAATACCTGGCGCCCAACCTAAAAACTCACATCTTTCCTATCTTAAAATTCAAACCTGCCGAGAAAAGAAAAGGGACACAATTCAAATTTAAACGCTATTTTCGGCTTTCACTCACGAACTCTTGACTTTTACTCTGACCAAAATTCATTTTTGCATGCTACCTGATCTATTTGCCATGCCTTTGTCTGAATTGTCACTTAATGATTTTTCTTGTGATATACATGTATACATAACCATGAATTTTATATGAAATGATTCATATGAGCCTATGAATTTCTATATGTACCCATGAATTCTTATACTTGAAATGATTTTTATGTGCCCATGTTAATAGAATTTAATTTTGAAAAAACCAATAATAGGAAAATTTAAAAAACAAGAAAAAAGACTAAACCTGAAAAGAAAAGCATAAATTTTCTCCTTGCTGAAAATTTTAATCGCCAACCGAGATGAAACGTTCAAGTGCGGTAACAAGTACATACGCGCAATCCGTACCCTTCCGACTCGCGGCAAGGTCACGCGACGTACTTTATAAACAAAGCATCGGAGAGCAAAAATAAGCTCAATTTGGAATCCCGCAATAATCAAAACAGTATCTAACTAAACTCTCTAATTTCAAACCAAAATAAAGTCCAAAACGAAGACACAAGACTCTTATAAAATTTTAAGGTACGAATTAGAGAAAATAAAATATACAGAGTGTCCAATTAAGACAATTTCGACTAGATTAATATTTTAAATGAAACTCAGGTCGGGTAAAATCAAAAATGAAATGGCTCACCCAACAATAACGGAAAGCGATCACGATAACTTGGATTTAGAAGGTGCCACTGCACTCTCGATCCAAAATAAGGATTTAAATAATGTCGCGACGAAACGAACGATTCGACATACGGTTTCGATCACACCCCAAAATTTGGGAGCAATCCCAAAAACGATAAATAGGTCATTAGGTCGCGGTAGAGGTTTTTCCAGGAAAAATGTAGAAACCCCAATGAGAAAAGTACTAGACAAGGACAGAATAACTCCAACAACAACTACAGACCGAATACAAAATCGAAACAGAACCTTTGAACCCATCGAGAATACACTCTTTTGGGATCACGAAGATCTACCAAACCTAGACGGACCTTACCCCAGAAACAAAATAAGACCAGAAATAAGCAACAAAACCAATGAACCAACAAAGGGAGAGATTTTTTAGAGAAAGGGTAGAAAGGGTAAAAAATTTAGAGATTAGACTAGATCCGCCGGTAAATAGCTCATTTGAACATAGAAAGAAAATAATCGAACCAAATGCCAGGAAAAATAGAAATGTATCCCATAATAAATATTCAGTCCAATTCAATTTAAGGGAACAATTAAAAGATGAAAATAAACTTTCTCACAACATTAACGAAAACCACAACCAAACAAGAAGTAATAACTTAAAATTACAAAACTCAGAGGGCAGTCAACTATTAGAGGACAGAAACACATCAAATCAAAACAGACGACGTAGACTCTCGACAATAAGTAAAAGGTCAAACAGACATCCTAGAATCCACACAAATAACCCAGACACGGATAACGAACCGGAAAATATTACAAATAATCAAACAATTCCAGCAACATTTTCCCCTTTTGGCATGATACAAACTCCATTTCAAATTATGAGCAATTGGCCAATTAAATTTCGTAATAATAAAGACGATAGTCCCGCGCATTTCTTAGACGAGTTAAAAAGATTCAAAAGGGGTTACAAAATAAATTACCGTGATATTTTAGAATATTTAGACGCTCTACTAATTGAAGACGCAAAAGATTGGTGCGAGATCAATCAAAATTCCTGGAGACATTTATCGGACTTTCTCGAAGATTTCAAAAACGCATATATAGATGAAAAATTTTCCGAGGAAATTAGACAAAAAAATAAAATTTTGTAACCAAAAAAGGACACAAGGCATACACTCATACTTGACAGAAATTAGAAAACTTTTCACAAAATTATACCCCAAGAAAAACCGCGAATGGGAATTGCGTAGAGCGTATGAAAACCTTAGAATAGAATACAAAATGTACATAAAAGAAACGATTTCGAAACTTTTGAAGCCCTAGAAGACTTAGGTAAGGAATGGTAAACTGAACTAGCTAAATCCAAAATTCGAGGGCAAATTTTAAAAATAACTGAACCTAAAATAGAGGACACATTCGAACAAAAAACGTAATAGCAGTAGTGGGGATAAAAAATAGTCCGGAGAATAATAAGGACTTAAGAGAAAATAAAAATGGTCAAAAGGATAACCAATGCGGAAACCAAAGTCAAAATGATCAAACTAAAAAACAATACAAAAACTGATACCCATTTTCACCATTTGGATTTCCCTTTCCACCTTTCCCAAAGCAACACCAACAAAATTCCAGACCTAGATTCCCATACGATTTCCAATCAAATTTTCAACCTAGATTCCTACCTAATTACCAACCCACATACATACACAATAGATCCACGAACCCTTACAACCCCTACTACCAAATGTTACTGATATTCAACCAAATGTCATTGGGCTCAAATCAAGGTCAAAGCAATCCAACGATTGAATTTCCAAAGGAAAAAGCCGAAAATAGTTCAGGAAGTAATAACAAGGACAATGAACAAAATTTCCAAAAACCAAATTACGAAAATAAAAACCAAAAACGCGATAATAATTCCAATAAAGATTCCCAAGACAAAATAAATTCCGATCAAAACAAAAATCAGTGTTTAAATTCGCGCCCAAACATTACAACAAACCATATTAATTGTTATCACTGCGGTTTAACGGGTCATTTTAAAAGAGAATGCCCATATTACACATACAACCAGGGAAACTGGAGGGGCGGGTATTAGAACCAAAAATATTACAAACTAATACCGAAACGCCAGAATATTTAAATTCGGATAAAGATGAAATAACGGAAACACGTTTCCATCTAATGACAAAATTCGAAGGTAGCTTATTTCGAATACTAGTGGATACAGGTGCCACACATTCATACGCTGGCAAGGAATTGCTGGAAAAAATCCAGAATTCCAAATTCTCAATTCTTAAACCCGTCTCGCGAAAATTAATGGTCGCGAACGGCGAAACAGTCGACATAATTGGGCAGGTAGTAATCCCAATTAGAGTCGGAAAACACACGAAACACGTAATGTTCAGATTAGTCCCAAAATTAAACTCCGTAGGTATTTTAGGCACAGAAATGCTAAAAGCCCTACGGATGACTTTAAATTATCACACGGAAACCTGGTGGCTACCAGGAGCTCCCCCCACCTACTATCCTATGGAGGCTTATTAAAAATCACTCCCCACCCCAATAATCGAAAATAAAACCAAAACTAAGCCTGGCATTACAAAAAAGGAGAATAAGGAAGTTGAAAACGAAAAAATTAGAATTAAAGCAGGGATTAAAGAAAAGAAAATAGGACAATAGAGACTAAAGCGAAATTCGGAGGTAAAATTAATTAAAAAAGTACCAGAGAGTTTGACAAAAATAGTCCAAAGTTAGAAAATAGTGAAATTCCCATTGTACCCGTCAATCCTAACCAATCCCAAAAAACCAAAAACACCCAAATCCCTGTCACAAACCCTATAAAGGATGTCCCAAGCCTAATGAACATCCCCACAAGCAACAAATCCAAACCCCTAGAGAGCATCCCTACCCCAGACACTAGTGTACGACTCAAGCACTCAAGACTCAGATACATTAGGCAAACCAAGAATCAAAAGGAATAATTAAAAAATAACTCGGGAAAAATATTTTATAATAAAAAATACGAGGAAAAATATAAGGATAGTGATAGTAATCTTTGGAAAAATAAAAAAGTTACTGATCAAAACGAAATAGGAAAGGAATTTAAAAAAGCGAACAAGATCAGGGAAATAGATAATAGAAATCAATGAATTAATTTTAAAAATAAGGCAATAAGATTAAATAATATTTCGGACAATTTAGGACAAATTGACGAACAAAACAATAGTTCGCCAAAAATTTGCGAAGGTATTGTTGGGCTTAACGAAAGCCAACAATCCCAATTAGAAAAACTCTTAGAAAATAAAATTAAAATACACCAGGGAAAAGAACATAGGGCTACTCATTTAACGAAACATAAAATTGACGTCCAGGGCCGCGATCCCATTAAACAGCGATATTATCACGTGAGCCCAAAAATTAAAGAAATAATTTATCAAACCGTGGATAAATTATTAGAACAGAATATAATAGAACCTTCTTGTTCTGATTGGTCAAACCCCATAGTGATGATCAAGAAACCGGGAAAATATTATAGATTTTGTTTAGATTTCAGAAAGGTTAATAATATTACTAAAAAATATCTCTATCCAATCCCACTCATGACAGAAATACTGGACACTTTAAGATCAGCAAAATTTATCTCCAAAATTGATTTAAAATTAGCTTATTTACAAATAACTTTAGAAGAAAATTCAAAACCAATCACAGCATTCACAGTCCCTGGAAAGGGCACGTATCAATTTAAAAGGATGCCATTTGGTTTAACCAATGCTCCAGCCACTTTCCAGAGACTGATGGATAAAATCATCACTCCAGATTTAGAGCCAAAATTTTTTTGTTATTTAGATGTATTTAACGACAAAGGACTCCAAATAGATGACGAAAAAATCCAAACAATCATAGAATTCCCTAAACCTAAAAATATTAAACAATTACAGCACATAATAGGAATGGCAATTATGTACAGAAAATTCATCCCACACTTTGCCGAAACAATAGAACCAATGAACAGATTACTCAAAAAAGATAAGCCATAGGATTGGGGATTGGAACAAGATGAGGCTTTCCAAAAAATTAAAGACCTCTGAACTTCAGCACCAATCTTAACCTGCCCAGATTTTACACAACCCTTCCAACTCGAAACTGACGCGAGTAATACGGGGTTAGGAGCCGTACTTACGCAAACAATTGATGGCATAAATTACGTGATAGCATACGCGAGTAGAAGTCTAAACGGCGCAGAATCTCGGTACTCGGCATCAGAAAAAGAATGCCTAGCGGTAGTTTGGGCCATACGAAATTTTAGGCTATATTTAGAAGGGTACAGCGTTAAAGTCATCACGGACCACTTAGCGTTAAAGTGGCCAGATGGGCATTAGAACTTCTCGAATATGACTACGAAGTCATATATCGTACAGGTAGTTCAAACCTAATCCCTGATGCCCTCTCGAGATCAGGGGAACCAACGAAAAATATAGCGTTCGTGTTAGCTTGTAGCGTAGAAAAACCAAAAGCGGACGTCAATGACAAAACAGACGACTGGTACTCTACAAAATTCAGACAAGTTACGAAAAGACCCGAAGAAAACGAAAAATTGCGAATCGGAGATTCGCAACTCTACTTTTACAGAACTGATCCACTCAAATCTACTCTATTACCAGACTCAAATCCCTGGACATTAGTCGTACCTAAAAAACTTAGAGCTCAAGTTTTACGGGAAAACCACGACGAAACCCAGGCAGGACATTTAGGCTCACAGAAAACTTACGCGAAAATTTCCGAACATTACTTTTGGCCAGCGGTATATTCGGATGTGATCAATTACGTAAAAAACTGCCAGATCTGTCAAAGAGTAAAACCAAGTAAAACCAAGGTCGAAATAATCCCGATTAAGAAAGCAAACGGAACAACGATAGAGTCAGAATTTCATAAACGTTTTATTTCACGTTGGGGAACACCGCGGATTCTTCACACCGATAATGGCACGGAATTTGTAAATAAAATACTAAGAGACTGAACAGAAAAATTCGATATCAGGCACACGGAAACGCCAAAATACTACCCAAGCAAACCCAACGGAGCAATACAATAGGACAATTAAACAAATAATTAAAACCTATTTAGATAACGATCACTCTACCTGGGACGAATATATAGACGATTTGCAGTTCGCAATAAATACTAGCAAAAACTCGTCGACACAATTTTCCCCTGCATTTTTAAACCTGGTTCGCGAACTAGAACCAATTCAGTCGCTCAGAAAAAAAAAGAAAACGACAGCGAAATCGAGTTCCAAAGCGTGGACAAATGGACAGATAGGTTAAGAAAGTTACAAATCATAAAAGAGGAAGTCCAGAAAAATTTAGATAAGGCGAACGAAAGACAAGCTAGTAATTATAACTTAAGAAGAAGACCCTTAGCTCTACGATAAATACGAAGGTCCTTTTATAATCAAAAAGAAAATTTCCCCAACGATTTACGAATTAAAAAACCTAAAGGGAAAAAGCATTGGAGAATGGAATATAAATGATTTTAAATTAGAAAATGTAAATACAGATAATGGCACATAGGCGTGGAAAATATTGGATCAATAGCATTAACGATACACATAAACATAAAATCTATCCACAAGTCTTTCCACTGTTTTTAGTAGGGAAGATGTTAGGCTGATGAGACGGAAATCCTTTGGTAAGGTATAACCGATCGTACCTGCTTTCAGAATAGGAATTGAATAAGGTATCCCCGTGCGACTCTAAGTACCCCCGTCGGGCAATTCCAGGGTGCCGAGAATAGCGTCCGGATTTCGAGAATGCAGCGTATCCAGTCTAGCAGCCTCAGCTCCCTTCTCGATGTCTGTGCAAAAGTTGGTCCAGCTCTCTTGCTTTGCCTTACATATTGCACCCCTTTAGGCATCCCTCATCGTTGTCAATGAGGTCTATAGTTTCTTCATTTTGCTAGTAATGGCACTTCTGAACATCTCTTTGGTTTACCTGCGAAGCTCTTCGAGTTTCCCATTCCACCAGTGGGTCTCCCCAGCTTTTCAGACTCTTGCAGGTCGACAATTACTTTCATAATTAGCTTTGATGGCTTCTGTGAAAATTCTGGCTACCATTTTCATGGTATCCACCTCTCGAATTTACCTGGGAACCTCTGAAATTGCACATTTTAGTTCCGCGGAAAACTGATCTTAGTCCGTTTTTCTTGGATTTCTAACCCATTCAGTCAGTTATCTGAGAGAGTGGGTCCATCCAAAACTCTCGACTTCTTGATATTATCTCTAAAAATACTGGTACAGAGAGTGATGTCAATGACTTCCACCGTGACCGAGTGACGGAACGTCGGGGTATTCCCCGTGTTAAGATTATCTAAACCAGTGGTGATTAGGTATTTCATATATAATAGTAGTATTACCTCTTGAGTTGATGTCCGTGCTGCTCCATAAAGTATGGTGGGAATTAGCATCGCATCCCAGCAGAAGAGAATAACCTTGCAGTATTCCACCAGTGTACATACCTCCATTGGTGCGTTGGTATCACTGTCATAAAGAAAATAAGCCTATCATAGAACTAGCCTTCCTATTTCTTTGAGATCCGTGGCTATGACCATCAGGTCTCTCGAACATAGCTCAAGTAGCGGGAGAGCGTTAACTCCCTTCGCCAGTATGCAGGCTTTCGGTTTGGCCACCTTGGTTACCCTGTAAAAAAATGACCAGTCCTTACTAATCCCCTTATGGTGTCTCGAAATAACCAAGGTTCTTGGATTAGCCCCTCTGCAAAACTGCAGAGGCGCCTTTGCTGTCATGCAAGTTAATTTGGGTAATGGTTAGACCAGGAGCAATCATTCAGGTCTACTCCCGGTCTTCCTATGTCCCAACAGGCTTCGCCTGTCCCTGGTCAGCTAGAGCCCTCGTCCTGAACTTAGGAATCTGCAAAACTAGGAGATGCCTGGTGCCTCCTACTGTGTCTTCTACCTGAGGCCTATCGTGCCTGACGATTAGCCAGGACGCTGTCTTAAGTGAGGGGTTGAATCCCTCCAAACGCCGAAGTACCAAAGACGGGTCTTCCAGTTTATCCGGGAACCACGCCGCAGCCCTCACCATCTTCTGGAGCAACCCAACCCACCTTAAGAGGTGCACCTACCCACGGCCTTGCCTCGAACACTGTTTTGAGTAGCCAAGCTTTAGTCGCTAGGTCGGCTGCCACAAATACGAATACCCCTCCCTTGCAGAAGGAGGTTACAAATTTCGGCCATTGATCTGGGGACACTCTATCGAGCGCCCTCCAGGGAGCCTCCCTGAAGCTATCATACTGCTCCATAGTGAGCATCGAGTCCGGGTAGTTGGTGTCGGTCACCCCCATCGTCCGTGGGTTAGTCCTCTGAGCGGCCGTCAGTTCAGCTCCCGACGACTCTCTGTTCGTCGGCTGCGGAGCCGCCTTGTGCCTCTTCAAATGCTTAGCCACCCCCGGTGAGGTGTCCTCTAAGCCGCTACCTCTCATTTGGGCCTCAGTGCTGGATATTGGATATTGGATATTGGATAAAAAGCTAGGGAAATAAAAGGTCCGTCCCCACAGATCCCCGCATGCAGGGGTAAAACTAATTCCCCGGTCATTAGGACACCTTCGTAACCCCTATCTGCCAAAACCCTCTATACCCATGGCTCAGGGGGGTGGTCACATTGAGTGAGTCACTCAATGTTTGAATATCCACTTGCAGACTACCATAACAAACGGAGGGCTGTTTCTTGGTCGGTATTCGGGCCGCAGGTCATTCCTGTCCCGACTTCAAAGCTGTAAATCGGTCCGGGACGGGCCTCGACCCAGGGATCTAGAAGGCCCTTGTTAGCTAGGCTCTTTCACCCTTCTACTGTACCGTAATAGGAATCCTTTCATCCATATCCATACGCATGCAGGCCGAGATCCTTTTGACCCCCATGTCCGACACGCTTAAGCCTCCTCAAGAACTACAAGGTGTTACAGCCCCTAGGGGAGGCGTTGAAGAGTTATTATTATTTATTTTTTTGAAAAGGACGACAATAGACCTTAAACTGATACTCAAGGGCGTCGATACGGTGCAAAAGTTAGGGGCAAACTGAAGCTGTATACGCATAAACTTTGCACCGTGTCTACGCCTTTGGATCTCCAGCGTTCCTGTCACGTGCGCGCTGAACGCCTGCTGCCAAGTTTACTGCATCACTAATAGGTATATTGTCGTCCTCACCAAAAAAATAAATTTTGATAACTCTTCAACGAAAAAAAGAACAATAAATTAATTCGTATGACTGAATTCATAGTAATTTGCGAAATTTTAAAGATTTTTTCCCGTCTTTCTATCAAACACAGAAGCAGAGATGTACAGTTCCATATATTTAAATTTTTGCTCATACCATAATTTTAGTACAACTTCAGAGAATAAGTATACCAATTTGGACACCTTTATGTCTCTTTCAGAAAGAGTTACATAAATTCAAAGTGAACAAATTGAATAATCATCCCAATTTGCATAAATTTGAACAATTTATTGATCATTCCAGATATACTTGTATTCATCAAGTTGGAAAGTACAGTTTCTTGCAAGAATTTTTTCTCCAACACTAATTCGCTCAATCAAAAATAACAATTTGTTGTAACTCGATATAATGACTTAAAACAAAAGGTCTGTTATCTTGCACATTATTAGCTTTAGAGGAACAGTGTTCATTACAAAATTGTGTATTTCAGTTGCTACTTTCAAAATAGAGTTACTTTTTTCTCATTCATAAAATACTTTTTTGATTATTGATGAAAGTATTTGTTGTCACTTATTCTACACGATATTGACTTTGTGCAATAAATATTCATCGGAGCGAAAAAATGCCAGAACTATTCTTTTTCATGAGCTCATCTAACAAGAGAAGAACAAATTTTTTCAACAATTTCGAATTTTAAATATTTAATGTAACATTTGAAATAATAATTAATTGCGAATATCTAGAGAACGGCACATTTACTAGAGTTCTGATACACAGTTTTGGATTCTGGAGATCCCTGGACATAGCAGCATTAGAGACAATGAGATCTCGGACAGGATAGCAAAACTAGCAGCAAAAGAAAACTTCACTGGTCTCGAACCAGTTGTACGAATTTTCAGTAGGTTAGTTACTGAAGAAATGAACAGCGGGCTGGCCGAGGAACAGTAGAGGGAGTGAAGAATGGCCCCTGGCTGCAGGCAGACCAAAACACTCATGGGTTTAAATGTAAACTCTATCAGAACAAGGGAAATACTCAAACTCGGGAGGAGCAATGTCAAGGTCCTATCAGAAATGTTTATAGGGCATGGAAATCTCGGCTATCATAGGCATAAGATAGGGCTCGCAGATAGTCCCCTCGGCCGCCTGTGCGGAAAGGATGATGAGACAGCTATTCATATCCTTTTTACTGCCCGGCGATTACAGGGCAACGTCTAATACTCACGGGCAGTAACTGAATCAGCATGGCCGTATCTAGGGGGGGGGGCATTGTGGGGCAATGCTCTACCTTGAAATACAAATGCCCTACCTTAAAAAATACAATTGACCAGATCAGATCAAGTAAAATTTCTACTTCCGCTCTACCTGTAACCACCGCTGCCCTACCTTAATTCAACTCTAGCTACGGCCCTGTGAATCAGTGAGTCAGACACAGCCCTATCCGACTACTGAGAAAAGTAGTTGTCGCTTACAAGTTCCACTTCACGGGTAAACTAATCCGTCGGACGGCGCATCGACCAACAACTCTTTGATGGGTTATTGATATTTGAAAAATATAAAAGTCATTGAAATCTAAAAGGATTATTGAAAAAACATTGTTTTAAAAGTGCTATATATCGCAGTATTCTCAAAATTTCATATAATGCAAGCAACATTTAAAAACGTTAAACAATTTATATTCATAATATTTTGATTTATTCTAATGGCACTTTAATATAAAATTATTAAAATTATAATTTTACATATGTTTTTGAATAACAATAGGTATTTAACATGTGGAAGTAAGTATGTGTTTTTTGATGAAATGTTTAATAGGTACTATATATTAAGAATAACATTTATTAATAACAAATATAAATTAATTTTATAATAAATTGGAAGTCAAAACCCTATTGACAAAATAAAAATCCTAATAGAAAACGAAATATTATAATAAATAATGTAACAAGAAAAAATTATAATATAAAAATATTATAGAAACTTGAATAATGAAATTAGCAAATGTAATAGTATCTTAATATTTTTTTAGTATAATAAATTAGGAATTAAAAAATTCTAAATTTTAATAATTCAATTTTTAAGAACGAGAAATTTTTTTTTGGCTAAATATAACAAGCCAATTAAAATTTTTGTGTAGAAATACTGCTATAATTCAAACACATATTTATTGTATCATATTTTGTTATCAAGGAATAAAATAAACTTTCTTTTACAAAATATACGTTGGAAAAGAGGGGGGGGGATGAATGAATTAAACGAATAAGTAAATATTCGCAAAATCAACAAATTCAGTATATTTTTCTAAAATGCACAACTAAATAACATACAATATTAGTACTATCCTACACCTGGGACTAAATAAGGTCTCTTTAAACCCACCTGCAACAAATAACAAATCCTAATCTTATAATTAATAATAAACTAATAATAACCTAATTGAGATATTCATTGTTTTCTTTTGGATTTTGATAGCGTTTATTGTCTTACTTTGAAACCCATAGAAAAATATAAAAAAGCTTCAAAATTAATAAAATAGCGGTGGCTCTTCTACAAAATATGGAAAGCTGCTTTAAAAAAAAATCCACACTTATATTTTCTGCCAATTTTTTGTTGAATGTCTAGTTTCATAATAAAGATATTTTGTGGGTTTTATGCGGGCTAAATAACTTTTGTCGCCAGCAGGATTGTTTGTATATAATCAAATTTTCTAATTTTTCTTGTAAACAACGACAGGTATTAAAAAATTTGGGATAAAACTTTGTACGTCTAAAAAAGTTCTATGCAAATAGCCCCTTGCTCTTTTACGATATTTTGCATCATTTGCGAGAATAATTCAACAATTAAATTTTTAGGAAAAAAATAATTATCCCATCTTCAAGAATGGTTTAGCCCGCATAAAGCTGATATGATGCCTTTCTTCTATTAGCAGAAACTTTGTTTAAATATTGGGAAGAATGAAAAGTGCCGTTTTCCAGAAAATCTTTTATTCATTTCATAAAGTTTTGAGAACATGAAAAAAATATTTTCTGGAAAATCCCAGCTTTTTATTCTTCGCAATCTTTTTGAAAAGTTTCTGCAAAAATATCGCAAAAGAGCAAGGGGCTATTTGCATATAACTTTTTTAGACGTACAAAGTTTTATCTCAACATTTTTTCATATCAGTCGTTGTTTGCGAGAAAAATTCGAAAATTCGATATTATCAAAAAAAAAATTCTCCTGTCGACAAAAGTTATTTAGCCCTCATAAAACTCACAAGATATCTTTCTTATGAAAGTAAAAATTCAACAAAAAATTGGCAAAAAATGTAAGTGTGGGTTTTTTTTGAAAAATCGACTTTTCATATATTTAGAAAAACCGCCATTTTATTAATATTAAACCTTTTTTATATTTTTCTGTGGATTTCAAAATAAGATAATAAACGCTATCAAAACAACAAGAAAATGATAAATATCTCAATTAGGTCAAAAATTATTGAGGATTATAAAGAATTCGGAGCTTTTGAAAAACAAAGCACAAAATTCGAATAGAACTTCGTAGACATCTTTTTTTGCAAATTGGAAACATACATAATTATCGCCTAATTTTCTCTAAAAAACAACGTATGTTTTCCAACATACATTTTTTTGAAGCAATTAAGAATTAGTTTTTATAATTTAATAAATAATTCTCGTTTAGGTTCTATAAAATTGCTTATATCAATAAACTCTTACATTACTTTCGCGTAAAGACAAAACACTGACATTTTCTGTTCCGTTAACTTATGTGTGTAACAATTTTTTTTTAATTTTTAATTTGACTTCTATTTAAATTATTCTTTAATAATATGTGAAGGATTTTATCCCGAATTACAAAAGGGCACTATACTCGACCTGCCCTTGTAACGACCCATATTCAACTGGTCAAAAGATTCATGAAAACACACTACATCTCACTATTAACACCAAAAGCCATAATAATAAGTTAAGAACCGCTATTTTATTATTTTAAGAGTTTTTACACATAAGACTCAACGTTTTTCTGGCACAGGACGAATGAGGCGCTATCTGGTGGCTAGCGGATGAGTTCACCCGTCATGTGGAACTTGTAAGCGACAACGGCTGCTGTACAAAAAGTCGGGGGGTCGGATAGGGCTGGTCAGACATATCGGCCAATAGCGTGGCTGCGGTCCTCGCCGTATACAAAGGGTTTTGGAGTCAGACTTGAGCCTACAAGGGGACGCAACTTGATCACCGGAGCATCAGGGAGTCTTGTGGTCTCAACCAGAAAATAATAAGTTGTCTTGGAAAGATGGGATATTTGAAAATAATTATGATTCTGATTTGGAACAAAAAATTTTCAAACAAAAGTTCTAATTCAAATCTGAAACGAGGAATTTTCCAAATGAATTATAATTCTGACTTGGTACCGGAACTTTTCCAAAATAACTATAGTTCTGAATTGCAAGAGAAAATTTTCGAACAAATTATAATTTAAATTTGGAATAGGGAATTTTTGAAAAAAACTATAGTTCAGACATAAAATAATGAACTTTTTCAAAGGAATTATAATTTTAACTTGGAAGAGGAAATTTTCAAGAAGAATTATAATCCAGACTTGGAATAGGGAATTTTTGAAAAAAAAAATCGTGAGTGGAAACGAAACATTTTTCAAAAAAGGTAACAATTTGATCTTTAAATTTTCGAAAAGAACTCTGATTTTAGCTTAGAACAGAGAATATTTTAGAAAAAAAATTATTTAAGATCTTAAATAAGGAATTTTCCGGAAGAATCACAATGTTGAATAAGAAGAATTCTGATTTTGTTTAAGAACAAAGAATATTTGAATCTATATTTGATGTGTAACCAGGAATGTTTTTGATGAATTACAATAATTTTATCTCTGAATGGAAGATTTTAAAAAGAATGATCATTCTGATTAGAAACACTCTGATTTGAGCGCTGCCTCTTTCGTCCTCCCCCTCGCTGAATATAGGCACTCGTGAAGGGATTGGGTTCTACCTGTAAAACACGTAATTTAAAAATATTACTCTTAATTGGAAAATCTTGGACATTTCACAGTATTTAAAAAAAAGAAACCTATCAGATTTACTTGCGAACACTAAAAATTAGAATTTATTTTTTGGTCTCACTTATGTAAATATTATTTATACTCAAATAAACTAATACTTTTATATTATTTATAAAACAAGTAACCCGGGAATCGCAAAAGTAAATCGATTTAATTACAAGGAGACAATTGCGACACTTTTCTGAATTGATAATATTATATTAATTATCAAATTAATAGTATAATAACAATTCATTGATTAAATAAAACGTAATTAAATTTTTTATTGAATTAAAATAATGAAATTAAATTAATAAAATTAAATTAAATTAATTAAAAATAATAATTACAAATTATTAAGTATTAATTATTATTAATTATTGATTGAATGTTATTACTTATTGATTAATTATCATGAATTATTAATCAATTATTATTAATGATCAATTATTTTTTAATGAAGATTAATAATTTATTAATCTTCATTAATTATCAATCGATTATTATTCATTATTAATTATTATTCATGAATTATTTATGAATACTTATTAATAATTAATTATGATTAATTATCAATAATTATTATTGAATCGATTATTGAAATAATTATTAATTTTTAATGATTAACTAATGAAATAATTATTGATTATCAACTAATAATAATTACTGGAATTTCACTTTTATTCTTAACATCATATTGTCTTTGTTGTCGAATTTACGTCATTCGTCAAAGCTAGGTTAAAGCTAGTTTTGAAATAGGACGTGAATCGGACAGCATAAACAATTACATGTGAAAAATAGGAAGTGAAATGTAAAAGCACACACACACTCACACACACACATAATCACCCGTTAAAATGAAGCAACTTTTTTGTCAGTGAGACGTATTTAAATTTTACATATTTTTTTAACGACTTACCATTTGTTCGTTTTAATTCCACACGATTTGTTGTTATTTCTTCTGTCATGTCCTCATCATCGTCTTCAACCGTCACAACCTCTTCATACAGGCTTTCGTCGAAGTCATCGTCGTCACTATCATTCCCGTCGTCACTATAGTTTCCAAAAAAGAAAAAAGACCAAAAAAGATTGACGTTTTTTAATAAAAAAAAATACGAAATTAGTACCTTATAGGTTATAGCTTATAGGTTATGTGCACGCGCCTGTTCACTACGGCAGGCTTATGTATTGATAAATTATTTACATTGAGGTCATTGCGTAAATGCGAGAAATTATTCTTCTCTAATAAGTCATCCAAGATCAAAAGTTCACTTGTAAAAATAAAATAAGCACGAATATATACGACAAACCGTTTGTCGGATGAAAAAAACTCCGCGTGAAACTCGGATTAGGGATGCCGTTCTCCCGCCTAAACGGAGCGTTACTGTACCAACACTGTTGGGGCTATAGCTGTTCCAATGTGGACACACAGCGTGCGCAACAAGAGAGAGGATCCGCACCAAGCCGCGGGCGAGCAGCATGCGACGCATTTGGTGTTGCAGCACTATCGCGTGGGCGAGCAGCTCGCCAAAATTTTTTTCAGTGTACATGATAAAACTGACGAAAATTCATGATATATTATTGTAAAGTTTTTTGTAACTACATTTGACATGAGAAAAAGTTACTTTAATGTCAAATATCGATCAAAAATAGTATTTTTACAGTATGTAAAAAATCACCACTTCAAAATTGACAAATTAGAGGTTTTCCATATTTTCCGAAATGAATATCTCTTGGTATCTAAATCAGTCCTTTATTGATTCACTATGTAAATTTCGCATTGGTTTCCGGTCTACTTTTTTATTATTCTGAAATCCCTAAAATAAATATTTTGAAAATTGCTCAACGATTGTGATTGTGGGGTTTGAAAATTTGGTACAACTAAGTTGAAATTGACTTTCCTTATTCAACAGCACTGAATTTAAAGTATTTTTCAATTCAATATTCTTTATCAAAAATGATTTTAATTGCAAATTTACTGATTCTAGTGATTAATTAATGACTTCTGTAAGTTAAGTGACTTCTCAAAACGAAAAATTGATAAACTTCCGTTATTTTGACATCAAAGGTTGATGATGCTGCACTTTTTAAATGATTTATTTACATTATTGTCAACCTTTATTGTCAAAAAGCTACAATTTCAAATAGAAAAAGCAAAAATTAACCGATTGTTAGCAAGTTTTGGTTTTTAAAAGTAATGATTTCAATTTGAATAATGCCATGAAAATGTACGAAAATGTTTATTTTGCATTTATTGTAAAAACACCATTTTTGACTGTTCTTTAGCAATAAAATTACTTGCGGTCATGTCAAATATAAATTGAAATACTGTTGTATACGTTTGGCTTGATTGAATACAATTTTACATTATAGATCTTGAACTTTTCTCAGTTTCACCATGAAAATAAATGTCACATTTTTCTTACCCTTTCACTTTGAAAATGAAATTTCTGTATAAAAATAAAAATAAAACATACACTTATGTGACACATAAGTTGAAAAAAACGTGGTAAATTATACCTCATACACACATCAAAAATTAAACTTAAAAAAAGTGACTGGAAATGACTAAAGTACATTAATAATGTGACATCTTTTTTCGAGCTAAAAAGAATACGAAATAATTTGATGAAATTTGTAATAATTCTCAGAATTATAAGAATTCAAAACAAGTTTTCAAAAATGAAAAAAACTTGAAAAAAAGTAAATTCATTTCAGTAAAATTAGAGTGAATTTAGAAGAATGAAAGGGAATTTGAGAGTCGTTGATTAAATTCATAAGAATTTAAATGAATAAAACAAAGTTTAAGAAGTCAAAAAATGTCCATCGAATTAAGTAAAATGAGAGTGGACAGAATTCAGGGCAAATTCAAATAAATGTAAGAGAACTTCAAAGAATTTTTGAGATTTCAGGATAAATCAACAAGAATTTATGGTAAATTCCAGATTAATTGAAATGATTTGAAAATAAAAAAATGAAAATACAGTTGATTTCCGTAAAATTGGAGTGAATTTAAAAGAATGTGAGGGCTCAACAGTAACCAGATGGAAGCTACTCGTAAAACCTGCAGAGTATGACTTTCACGTTGTGTACAAAGCAGATAAGATAAACGTCAACGCCAACGCTTTATTTTGAAATTCTGTCGCAGAAGCAGAGACCTTAACCTTAGAAAATATTATGATTCATGAAAAATTGGAAGCCGATGAGTTAGATTTACAAACTCACGGAAGTCGGAACGAAAAAGATTATGAAAATATAACGGAAACAAATTGTATGATTATAACAAACCAAAATAATCAATCGAATTCTATTAATCCTAAATTAGTATATATATTAATTAACTCTGAAAACGTTGACATAATTAATTCGGAAATTTCAATGGAGCGAATATTCTGCATTAAATTTAATTGCTACGATAACACAAGAAGAATTTAAGAAGCCAAAAGTAGAAAAAGAATGTAAAATAATAATGATAATAATAAGCAAAAAAAGAAGATACTCCACATGTTCAAGTTCAAAGTCTGAAGACTCTAAATCGAGTTAAAACTCGAGTAAATATAGTAATCATTTCTCTTTTAATCCAGAAGAATGTTATTATATAATAAAAAATTCAAATTTTGAGCCTAAGGACACGAGATAAAAAATTAGTCGAGAGAAAGAATTGTTACTGTTTTCAACATTTTTAACTATTCACCATTAACTATAAGCCTTATATCATGTCTTAGTAGGACCTCCCTAAATATAAAAGAGGTGAAATCCTACTGACTCAATAATAGAAAAGTGAGACACTAAAGATAAGTAAAAAATTACTAATTTGAATAGTTAAAATATTTCCTAAGTTGATAGCGCTAAACTAATACTTGTTTAGTGAAAATATATTAATTTATTGTGGCTGCATATATTAATTAAAAGACGTTTATAGGAATGGGAAATGTGAGTAATACAAATGTTTAATGAAAAAACGCTATACTGTAACATTTTGAATTTTATTGAAGCAATAAAGACATTTTTAAGCAGGCTACGTCACCTCCTTCAACATAATACGTATCCATATCAGTGTTTAATGATTTTTTAAAGGAGTCCTGATTTGTCCTCATCTGCCCTATTTACCTGTGAAATAATTATAAACATTTATTATTATCTCAGAAAATGATAGGGAATACTACATCAATGTTCATTCTAACGTTCTTTTGAGAGTGATTCCCATATCCTTTAATATAATAATTATAACCTCGAGCTCTATCAGGGTAGCTCAAATATAAAAAAATTATGTTTTGACGGGACAACCCCAAAAAGCTTGCATTTGGTGAAACCACAAATAAGTTTTGTTCCGATTTTTAAAATTAAGGCTTGCAATGATGTCAAACCAACTTCAAATAAAAAAAATCCATATTTTCTTACATGATAAAATAGATCAAATTTATTTTTGTTTAAGAATAGTAGCAAGACGTCAGAAGAAGTGAAAAACTCAATCAGTACAGAGAGGTAGGAAAATGGCGCTGACAAAAAAAACTCCTCTTTTTCTGAACATATAAGTAATTTTCGAGTGTGTGTGTGTGTTTTGAAATCCAAGAAAATTTTTTTCTCTTCCTGACAACTTCATCTCTATACATTTTCGGTAGCATATACATGAAGGTTTTTCTGCGTTTACAAATTGTTATTTTAGCTCTATAAAATTATTCTAAATAAATCAAAATATTTGTGTTTGTAATTTACCTGGTCCATGATAATTTGGTGGACAAACGCAACGTATCCTTGGTTTCTAAAATCATATATTTTAAAGATAATTTAACATGTTTCTCATAAAAATAAAGTTTTCAATGTGGAAAAGAAAAGAAACAAAAATTTTGTATGCTTACAGTGCATCCAACAGGGCATATCATTCCAGCCGCTTTCTCTTCTCCGCGAATCGTCACTACAGTTGCAATTACTTGAAAAATAAAATATATCAACATTGATTTACCATATTTGGTTTCACGAAAAATAAGATAATGACATTAACAGGTGGACGCCTTAATTAGTAACCCTTTTCCAAAAATTCTCGCTTGAGTATGTGAAATAAGATAATTGAAAATATTAAACTTGTCTTATTCTTTCGTAAATCGGAATTAAACTTGTGCAAAATATATTCTTGTTAAACGGTGGTTTATCAAGACAACATTTTTTGAGTTGGACAAAAGTTTAATGAAGGCGAGAGTGTGAAATTTTTTTATTTGTTGTGTGCAGGTTTTTCAGATGCATTATATGATTTCTGCAATGTTCGCAATTAATTTTGAATGTGTGGATGAGAAAATGTATGAAGTGTCTATAATACATATAACTGTATTTTTGCTTTATCCACAATCACCGTTTACACAGCTCAAATGGCTTAGGTGGCTCACTATTGATGTCGTTATCTCATCAGATATTTTGAAGGTAAGAAATTTTTTATTAAGTTTGGACTGAACTAAATCAGAATTATTCATTTGTGTATTCCATAAATATCGCTTACCTAGTAGTAGAAACGAGACTATGGCTGCTAGCCTCATGATGCAGAAATTAAAAAGTTGAACACAGATTTTCTTGAACTGAATAGTCAGACAATGATGAGAAAGCCCGTTGAAATTATCGTATTTATACCCCGTAAGATAAACATAATATATGCCACACGCAACATTTCAAAGTTTCGTATCACACTTTCGTGATACAAAGGCGGAATAGAAGTATCAGCATGACAGTTCAATTTTCAATTCTATACGGACGTAGGAAAAAACAAAGTATGTTTGAACTG
Source organism: Andricus curvator (assembly GCA_932195095.1). Lineage (NCBI taxonomy): Eukaryota > Metazoa > Arthropoda > Insecta > Hymenoptera > Cynipidae > Andricus > Andricus curvator. Next base: position 18,933 of record CAKNYM010026324.1, on the reverse strand, counting down.
ACTATAATCGAAGGTAAACTAATGTGATACATCTGCGAAGTAAAAATATGTATACGATTGCAGACGTGACTTATCAAATTATTGAGTTTTTACAAAATTTATTATGTATACGGACAAAATTAGCCTAGAGTGAAGAAAATATCGGTATGAATTGAATTATTATGCTTCATCAAACTTTTTCAGGGCTCAAGAAGAAGACCTATGCTATTGAAAAATCGAAAATACAAAAGACCACGCACAAAATATACGGAATTCGGTGGATTTTACTCACCTCATGTGAGGGGCTGATAGCAAAAGCGGACTAAAAAACGAGTAGGAGCAAAATCGGGTTGATTTTTCGATTCGGTTCAACTCCAACCGAACTCTGGATTCTTTTTTGGCTACTCTGATATTTTCGTTTCATTCGCACCTGGACGATCGAGAATAAATAAAATTGATCGGTATATCTCCATAATAGCTCAAGCGCAATATCAACGATTTTTCAGAAGAGTCAAACAACGTTCTCAAAAATCGAATTTTTAACTTTGTGGAAACAAATGTATACTCCTGAAGTACATCAATGCTGAATTGAAGCCTGAAAAGTTAGATTGGAAAATTATATTATATTTTAAAAAAATTAGTGATAATTATCAAAAATAGTATATTGTGTATCGAGGGCGTAAAGAAGGCTAATTTGACAAGTGTGAACTTGCCAGCCGAGCGAAGCGAGGTTGGCAGTCGCACGAGGCAAAATAGCCGTACGCCCTTAATACACACCAAAATTTTTTTTCCTATCCTTTTTTAAAACAAGCATGTTAAGCAGATTGAGGATGTTTGTTGTGCTTGACAATTTTAGATTATAAGTGAAAGAAAGAAATAGCGTACTTTGCAGGAGGAAAACTGTGGGGTGCAGCGATACAATTTTTTTTATAGATAATGATAATTATGTGTAGCGGGCGTAAAGTTTTATGTAGCGGACGTGAAGAGTTATTTAGCGGGCGTAAAGTGTTATGTATAGCCTCACGTGCATGCAGTGGCACGTTTTCAAGGGTAGTCGGACAAAAAATTAATTTCATTTTTTATACGCATATGTGGGTGTGGTGAATCCAGCACTGGTAAAAAATAGGTACACGACAACCATGGCTTGGGGGGACCCACCCATTCGCGTTCATACACAATGGGTGGGTTCTGGCAAGCCAAGGTGCAGCGTGTACCCACCTAGAAACTCTACCCGAACCAAAACTAAAAATCTTGTAAGGGAAAAATCCTGCTGCCCATTGGACACTGCAGCGATGGCACTGCCCGCAAGGGATGTGTGGAATGATTGGCCTGCATAGGGCCAAAGGGGTATTGATGCCAGTAGGCGCGCTGCCTTGCAGGGGGACGTTAGGGTACGAGGATGAAACTGTAATGTGTCTGACGACAAGTTGACATGGTCCTTGTCAGAGTCGGAAAGCTCCCATACTTAGACCTAGGGAGGTATGGGGGTTATCACTCCTGGGACAGTGGACTCACCTACGATCGGAATAGGATCCTAACGTGCGGATTATCTTGAAACTACCATGGCTAACTTGCAAAAACAAACAACTACAGTTAAAGATCTAAGGGTGGGAACTCTAAACGCGCGTAGTCTAAATACTGGCCGATTTAGCGAACTCATTAAGATAGCAAATGAATACAAAACTGACTTGATAGCACTTCAAGAAACCTGCTGGTCGGACGATTTCGCGTCAATTTCTGGGGATAACTATACTTTGCACTGGGGAGGAGCTAAGGGGCAAAGACTGGGGACTGGTTTTCTTATTAATAAACGAATTTCGCAAGCATTTATCGACATGCAATTCATTAACGACCGGTTATCATACATTGTACTAAAGGGTAATTTCAGCAAACACGTATTAATCAATGTGCACTGCCCCACCGGGGACAAAGATGAAGACACTAAAGATCTTTTTTATGAAACAATCGAGCAGGTTTTTGACAAGTTCTCAACGTTTGACGCAAAAATAATATTGGGGGATTTCAACGCGAAAATTGGAAAAGAACCAAACTATAGGCCTACAATAGGATCAGAAAGTTTGCATGATGTCAGTAATGATAATGGAACCAGAGTAATAAACTTTGCAGCTTCAAAGAACCTCGTTGTCAAAAGCACATATTTCAAGCATAAAAATATACATAAGGCCACCTGGACATCACCAGATGGTAATACTCACAATCAGATTGATCACGTTCTAATTGACAGAAGACATCATACAAACATTCTCGATATCAGATCGTATAGGGGAGCGGATTTACATTCAGACCATTTTCTCGTGATAGTAAAACTAAGATCTAGGCTAGCGTTAAGTAAGAAAACAAGCCGCACAGAGCCAACAGTTCGTTTCAATATAGATAAGTTCAAAACAGCAACAGAAACATTAAATTACCAAGTTGAGATTTCTAATAGTTTCGACGTTCTCCAAGAACAGAGAGACGATAACGATAATTACGTGGAGGACCCGGAAACCCTGTGGAGCAATACGAAAAAGGCGATAAAGGCAGACGCGAAACTTACGATAGGTTTTAAGAAAGTAACCAAAAGCAAACCATGGTTTGACGAAGAGTGCAAACTCTGGTTTGAGAAACGTCGGAAGGCCAGACTAAGTAGTTTACAAAATAAGTGCGATCAAACACATAAGAAATATCTCCAGATTAGCAAAAGTACAAATAGGCTCTATAGATCCAAGAAAAGGGAGTGGGAAAAGAATAAAATACTAGCAATAGAAGCGCATAATAAACAAAATAACCCGCGTGAGATGTACAGGGGAATCAATTTTATAAGGAAAGGCTTTCAAAGTAGAACGGAAGTAATGAGGGACGAAAATGGCAATCTAGTAGCCGATGCGACAGAGAGACTGAATTTATGGAAAGATTATTTCGATAAACTATTAAATGTACGCTAAGCCCCCCTTGAAGATAATCTCGGCGAAATCCACACTGCTGATCTATTAATTAACGATCCTACTGATATAGAAATAGAAATGGACATAAAGAAGTTGAAAAATAACAAAGCCGCGGGCATCGATGACCTACCGTCAGAACTGATAAAAAATGGAGGCCCTTGCCTCACAAGGCAAATTTGTAAATTGATACGCGCAGTTTTGGAAAACAGAACGCATGCCGGAAAATGGAATACCTCTATCATTATTCCCATCTTTAAAGAAGGCGATAAAACTAACTTTAACAACTATCGGGGAATTTCACTTGTGCCTTCGTGCTACAAGATCCTGTCTAATGTTATCCTAAGTAGACTAACTCCTTTTGCCGAGGAAATCATTGGGGATTACGAGTGTGGATTCCGCCGAAACCGATCTACAAGCGATCAAATGTTTATAATTAGACAACTGTTAGAAAAGAAATGGGAATTTAATGAAGCAGTACATCCGCTATTTATCGATTTTAAAAAAGCTTACGACTCTATTATACGCGCGCGAATGTACTGGATCCTAGAGTTCTTGGGTGTGCCAAGAAAATTGGTTAGACTTATCGAAATTTGCTTAAGCGGCAGTAAGGGTAGAATACGCGTAAACGGTAGTTTATCTGAAGAGTTTTCGATCCGCGATGGCCTGAAACAGGGCGATGCACTTTTGTGCGTCCTTTTTAACTTAGTTTTAGAATACGTGGTTAGGCAAGTGCAGGCGAATCCGACCGGTGCTACCCTCAATGGGGTAATACAAATTCTTGGGTATGCGGATGATCTCGACTTACTAGGGGATGATAAAGAAACGGTAGCTAAAAATGCAGAAATCTTGATCGCAAAAGCCAAAGAGATTGGCTTGGAAGTTAGCGAATCGAAGACAAAATATATGACCGTCGTCAGGTCCGGACAAAGTAATCAAGACGGGGATCTAATGGCCGGAAATATGAAATTCGAAAGGGTTAACGAGTTTAAATACCTCGGGTCTATTATAACTAGCGAAAATAAGATTAAAACGGAAATCAATGCGTGGCTACACGCTGGCAATGGGTGCTATTATGCAGCAAACATACTACTAAAATCGCGAATGCTATCTAGAAACATCAAAGTAAGAATTTACAAAACGATAATAATGCCGGTCGTCATGTACGGGTGTGAAACGTGGGCGCTGAGGAAAGGAGAAGAGAATAGGTTTAGAGTTTTCGAGAATAAAGTACTTAGAAAAATCTATGCTCCAAAAAGGGACGAAGAGACCGGCGAGTGGAGAAAACTGCATAATGATGATCTGCACGCTCTCTACACGGAAAAAAGTGGATCGTTAAAAAAACTCTGTGAACCAGCAGCTCTAACTATTTTAAATTGAACCTCAGATTTTCGTCGGTGAATTTTGTTAAAATTACTATTTCGCATTCAGGTTATTTGAACTGACTTCTTAAAAGAGTAGGATGAACAATTTCAAATGGTAGGATGCACTGCACCAGTTGGTAACCGTCCACACTCAGGAGAATAAGAGTTACTATTTCGTGTAGTGTGACTTACTTCTGTGAAGAGTAACTTTGCCGATTTCGCATTGTAACGCATATATGTATATGTATATATGCACTGCTCGCATTCTATACACGATTTATAAATAGATTAGCTCCAAACTTTCGACAACAAAAATGATGTGAAACGTCGATCTATTTGAAAAGGAAAAAATTATTTTATATATGATTACAGCACTTAATTTACGATTATTATTACACAATTGCACGCACAGAGTCTTACACATATGATCGCACGCTCAAACGCTTTGAAAAATCGCCCCCGCTGGGGAATCGAACCCTACCTAACTACCTAAAACCTGTCCTAAAACCTAAATCTAGCGCACGTGTTAGTCAAGTGAGCTACGGAACCGCTTAGATTTTTCTGACAAACTCTCGGTCAAGCGGTTTCTCTGAGAAAAACGTGGCCAGCTAAGAAATTATAATACATAATTAAGGTAAACGTCCCAGTAATCCCCGCGGTCCCAGTAATCGCCAGTTTTGAAGTGTAAACGCTAGAAATAAGTATTTTCCGCATTAAAATACATTCCTAAAATATTTTTAAGTAAGTTTGAACAGTGCTTGTTGTGGAAACCAAATAAGTTTTTTGTACAAATAGTGCACATGGGTAAAAAAAATTGATTTGTATTGCTGGTGGCCATGAATCACGAAACGTGGAAAATAGCTTAACATTTTGGTTATGAAAGACTTTTCTTTGTTTAAGCTTTTAATATGTCAAGAAATTACTTGATCGGGACGAAAATTATTTTTTTGTAATAAAAGATCATTTTTGTTTCATAAAATTAAGCAAATTCTTCATTTAGTACCTTCCCGTTCGAGAAATATCGGGCGCGATTATAGGGACATTTCAAAAGCATAGTTGCTCGAGTAATCGCGGGACGAATCTAACAAAATTTTATTTCCATATTTCGTTACAAATAATGATTTAATTAATTTATAAAAGGCGTGAATATAAATTAGTGCTTAAAACTGAAAAAAGGTGATGTAAAATATTGGCATGACTATTATAGTGGTTTCATCAGCAATTTTGTAGTTTATTATCATTTTTTAGTGAAGTTAATATTTGTTTAGTAGTTTTTCATTAGCTAACATTAATCTATATTGCATAATATAAAGAAAAATGTGTAACAGATATATAATTATTGATAGTTTTAATCGTTTTAATGTTCTGACAACGTAAACAGAACATAACCTCGAAATAAACATGATTTTTTCAGTCACTGCAATTTATAAAATTTCGTCATTGTGTTTATAATTTATGTTGCAAAAAAGTTAATTATACAAATTACCAGTGTGTACATTTTTGCATCCCATGTAATTATGTTGTACTTAGCCATTTTATAGAACAAAGTTAGGTTTTATGACTTTATACAACTCAATATTATTTTTCGAATTTTATTTTAAAAAGGAAAGTGTTAATAATTTTTAATTATAATATTCAGTATTATAAAAGAATTTCATCATTGTAGTTATCACTTATCGCGATAAAAAATCTAATAAATATTTACTTCGATTTATTTTTGAGACCACTTTATTTCTTATAAATAAAATATTAATTTTATTCGAAAATATTTTTACTTGAAATAAAAACTAAAATTTTAAAAGAAAATTCATTTTTATTATGATTAATTATTATAATCTCCATCAGACGTATTGGAACTATCAGAAGATTCGATTTTGAGGTTATGTTTCGACGGATTTCATCTCGGAGGCCTCAATCAATATAAAACTAACAATACATCTTTCATTTCATTAAATTATACTTAAAATACAAAGATACACTTGAAATACACGTCCAAATCACTAAAAACTGATTTCAAGAAAACTTAACCTTTTTGGCGAAGACTGGGACAACGACTGGCGATTACTAGTACATGGCAGATTTGGAAATGGCGGTGACTGGGACATCGGTGCTTTTTGACTTTTAATTGTTTATCAGTAAGAAGTAATAGGCTTCCGTTTCCAGTACCGAATGGTAAAGTACGCGTGGTTTTTTGTGCTATCTTTTTTGGTTTGAGCGACGAGTTTGCAGTTGTGATTGAGGCGAAAGGTGGTAAGGGAGGTCAGTGAAGTGAAGGGGTTGTGTGGAAGTGTGGGGAGGCTGTTTTGTAGGGTTAAAAGGGTTAGGAGGAAAGTTAAAGGTGATAATTTGGAGGTTAGTTGTCGAGGACGGAAAAGTGAGAGAGAAGATAGGGGACAGCAGATCGATAAAACAGGCCAGCATGTTTGTCACGAGGAGTCCAGTGGGCCCCGGTAGAGGGCAGCAGCAGGTTGAAAACAACCCCGGTACTGATGATCTCACTGTGACCGGCAAAACAGGGAGGGGTAAGGGTGATGCCGGGGATAGCGATGATGGCGAGTATGCTACGCCAGGGTACTTCAGGTGGGGAGAGAAGGAAGGGGAACTAGCTGACAGGAAGACTCGAGGTAGGCCGTCAAATCGGGAACTCCTTAATAGATCCAGAGCTAGCAGTTTAGGATCGAGACAACTTTTTGATAAATGGAGACAGGGGGAGGGTTTGCGGATAAAAGCGATGAGGGGGAGAAGACGGAAGACAGTAAAAGATCAAGGGAAGAAGAAGAGGGGTATGAGCAGGGAGATGAAAAGTTGCGGAAAAAGATAAAAAAGAAGTCTCCAACGGAGAGGAATAAAGCAATAAGGAAAGTCGATCTAGAGAGCCTGGAAAATCTAATTAAGGGTTTTAGAGAGGAAACGAACCGAAGTCTGAATGGCATGCAAAAGCGAGGGGAGGAGGTTTGGGAAGAAATGAGGAAAGTTAGAGAGAAGTGGGAAGAATGGGATCTGGTGTGGCGGCAAGAAAAAGATAAAGTTTGGAAGCAGTTGGAGGATATTGAGAAAAATCAAAGGATAAGTGAGAAAGAGAGAAAATCGGATATGGAGAAATTGGCAGAAAGAGTGAGAAAGCTAGAGTGTAAGACTGAGGATATAAAGAAAGGGAATGAAGGGGTAAGAGAAGGAGAGAGTATAAAAGAAAAGAATGAGAACGTTATCCTAGAAAATGTGAGAATGAAATCAAGATTGAGAGAGTTGGAAAGAAAAATGGAAGTAGAAGAGAAGACAAAACGGAGTAGCAATATAGTGATTAGAGGAATGAAAGTGGATAGTGAATCAGGAAGAGAAGAAGTGGAAAAGTTGATGGGTGAAATTGGGGCAAAAGTGCACGTGGAAGAGGTAAATGGAGTCGGAAGGAAGATGGAAGGTAAATCGCGCATGTTTATAGTGAAAGTGAGAAATGAGGAAGAAAAAGTTGATATCTTGAGAAAGAAGAAAGCTCTAAAGGGAAGGGAAGAAAGGATAGAGGAGGATTTGACGTGGAATGAAAGAAGAAGAAAGTGGATGATGAAACAGAAAGCATGGAGTGAAAGAGTGAAAGGGAACACGGTATGGATAGGGAAAGACAGAATGTGGATAAATGGGAATGTGTGGATATGGGATGATGAGGAAGATAAATTGAGTGAAGTGTGTAGGGAAAGCCCATGGCGACGAGGGCAAAAAGTGGAGACTAAGGATATAAGGGAGGAGGTAATGGGAACAGTAGAGTGTGAAAGGAAAGAAGTAGGAGAAAACGGAGCGACGGGGTTTCCACAAAAGTAGGGAGGGGATATAAGGACGAAAAAAGGGAGAAAGGAAGGAAGAAAGAAGTGAGAGTAGCGTTTTGGAACGTATCAGGACTAATGAATAAAGATGAAGGATTCTAGGAAGAGTTGAAGAAATGGGATGTAGTGATGTTGAGTGAAACCTGGGTAGATGAGAAGGAGTGGAAGAGAGTGAAGAGGAAGTTACCCAAGGGATATATTTGGCAGATGCAAGGGGCAAAGAAAGATAAGGTGAAGGGAAGAAAGAAAGGGGGTATGGTGTCAGGAGTGAGGAAGGAATTGGTGGGAGAAAAGAGAATAGAAATGGGATTTGAGGAAACTGATGGAGTTATAACGAGAATGGTGAAGATAGGAAAAAGAAAAGTGAGGATAGTTTGCGTTTATAGGAGAAGGGGAGAAGAAGAAGGTTGGAGTGTGATTAGGAAATGGGTGGCGAAAAAGGATGACGAATTAGTGTTGATAGGAGGTGATCTGAATGCATGGACGGGGGAACAGGGAGGGGAAATATGGGATGAAGAGTGTGAGACTTTCAGGAGAAAATCGAAACACAAACAGGTGGACCAGGAGGGTAAGACTATGTTGGAAATCCTGGGAGAAACAGGGTGGTTTATTTGTAATGGGAACTCGGAAGGGGATGAGGAAGCCGAGATTACGTTTGCAGGGAAAGGGGAAACAGTGATTGACTACATTCTGGCCGAGGAAAGGATAAGGAGGCTGTTAAAAAGAATGGAAGTAGGGAACGAAATAGGGTCAGAACACTTCCCGGTCATTGCAACGTTGAAATGCGGGAATTGGAGAAGAGAGGGAAGGAAGAAGGAGGGAGCGACACGGAAAAAAGCAAAGATGGGTAAATGGGGAGTTGATAAGCTGAGAGAATATACGGAAAGAATGGAAGAAGAGAATGGTTTGATTGAAGATGGGGGAGGTGTGGATGAGATGTTGTGTAAGATGAGGGGAAGGGTAGAGAAGATAGTGGAAGAAATTAGGCCAAGTGAGGAAGAAAGAAGGGAGAAGAGAGGATGGTGGGATGCGGAATGTGTAGAGAGTAAAGAGCGCATAAAGCTATCATTAAAGAATTGGAGAAAAGGAGAGATAGACAAAAAGGAGTATAATAAAAGAAAAAGGGAACACGAGAAATTACTGGATGTCAAACGACAGGAGGAGAAGGTAAGGTACATGGAGGAGGTAGAAAAAGCAATAAAGGAAGGAAGAGAATGGGAGGTGATCAATAGAGAAAGAAGTGAATGGAAAGGAATCAATGAAGAGATAAGTATGGATGAATGGACGGCATATTTCAAGAAATTGCTAGGAGGGGTGGATAGCAAGGTGAGGGGGGATGGTAGAAAGATCAAGGAGGGAGGAATAGAAGGTGGGAATGAGTTGACCAGAGAGGAGGTGAATCAAGCAATTGAGAAGTTAAAAAGAAATAAGGCGACAGGAGAGGATGGGATGGAAAATGAAGCGTTGAAATTTGGCGGAAGAAGGGTTAGAGAAGAGATTTGGGAAGTATGTAATAGAGTATGGAGAGGCGAAGGATGGCCGAAGGAGTGGAGAACAGGTTTGGTAGTTCCTTTATTAAAGAAAGGAGGGGGGCAAAAAGTGGAAGATTATAGAGGAATCACTCTCATGCCAGTTACGTATAAGATTTACGCGGAGGTGCTTAGGAAGAGATTAGAAGAACAGGTAGAGGAGAAAGAAAGTATTCCACACAATCAAACAGGATTCAGAAAGGGGATGGGGACAGTGGATAACATTTTCGTACTAAATTATTTAGTTAACAGGAACCTGGGACTGAAAAAAGGAAAACTAGTCGCACTTTTTGTAGATTTTAAGGCAGCTTTCGACTCGGTGAATAGAAAAGTTTTGTGGAAGGCAATGAAAGAAAGGGAGGTGGACGAAGATCTGATTGAGAGGATAAAAGAGGTCTTTACGGAGACAAAGACAAGGGTGAGAATAGGGGAACAGAAAGGAGAGGAATTTTGGACAGGGAGGGGTCTTAGGCAGGGGTGCCCACTAAGCCCGTTGTTGTTCAGCATCTTGTTAGCAGACCTAGAAAAGAAAATGGGAAGGAAAGGTAAAGGGGGTATTGTCCTAGGAAATAAGAGAATATACTCGTTAGCGTACGCGGACGATGTGGTGCTTCTGGCAGAGAATGAAAGTGGAATGAACTTGCTAATGAAAGGATTCGAAGAGTACGTGAGAGAGAAAGACCTGACAATTAATGTGACAAAGACAAAGATAGTATGTTTCAGGAAGAGAAAGAATGAAGTAAAGTATGGATGGAAGATAAATGGCGAAATGTTGGAAATGGTAGAGGAATTTTGTTATTTAGGATTCTGGTTCGAAGCGGGAGGTGGAAACGATCTGCAAGTGAAAAAAAGGATGGAAAGTGTGAGTAAGGTGATGGGTCAAGTGTGGGGGATTGGAAAAAGAAGATTCAAAGAGGACTGGAAGATGAGAGTATGGCTGTTTGACTCACTGGTATGGTCTGTGATGTGTTATGGAGTGGAGATTTGGGGATGGAAGGAGTACAAAAAAGTAGAAAACATGCAAGAGAGATTTCTGAGATGGGTTATGGGAGTGAGTTGGAACTGCCCAGGTTATATGTTGAGAGAAGAAACAGGAAGAGAGAAATTGGTGATAAGGCAGAGGAAAAGGGTATGGAATTTCGAAGAGAAACTTAAGAGTGGTAAGGGTAGCAAAGTTGCACAAGCATGCCTGCAGGAAATATTAGATAGAGAGAGGAGAGGAAACACGGGACATTCAAGATGGGAGGAGGAGAGATGGAAAGTGAGAAGAGAATGGAGAATGTGTGACGAGGGGAGGGAGTGGCAGGTAGTAGAGGGGGAAATGAGTAAGAAGCAGGAAGAGCAGAGGTGGGAAAAGATTATAGAGTCAAAATATAATAAATGGTATAGATTCATCAAGATGGAAGGGGTCCCAGAATATTTAGGGAAATTGAAAAAGGAGAGCAGGTGGTCCAGAATGATACGCTTCAGAATGGGAGAAGGTATGAATGAGTGTAAATATTGGATGAGTGAAGAAATGAAAATGTGTAGGGTATGTGGGTATGAAAGGGAATCTTGGGAGCACGTGTTGGAGAGATGTACAGGGGAAGAGGAAGGGGGAAAGAGCGTTGTAGATAAAGTTAGGTGGATACTGAGCGGTTGTGGACAAGGGGAAAAGTGGATGAAGAGCTTAGAAGAGAAAAGGGAAGAGAGAATGCATGGGGAAGGTGAAAACCAAAATTGAAATATGGATAAGGAAAATTAGTGTTGCGTGTCTTTGAAAAGCTTGAAGAATAATGGTAAGAGGAAACGGAAGCCCTGGAAGGTCTCGCGCACTTGTTAGATAATAGTTATTAGCTAGTGAGATAATAGTTAAGAACTTGTAAATAATAAGAAGGCGAAGCGACTATAGGTTAAGATAAGCATAAGGCATAGAGGATAAGAGAAATTGTAAAAGATGTAAAGGGAACGGAGCCCTCAAACCCGTAAAAGGGAGAGTAATAAAATACTACTACTACTACAGTAAGAAGTAATATTAAATATAATGTAAAACCAATTTGTATAATATTCCAGGATGTTTAATGCTTTAATCAGTACTAATAATTTTTTAACCAATCCTTCCAAAACAATTTTCTAAATATTTGAAGTCAATGAAATCTCTTATGGTGGCGATTACTGGGACGTTTACCTTACTTAAAATTTTTTAAATTAATCTCTTACTGATGATTTCTAATATTTTGTAACGAGCTTGGGAAAAATATTTTGCTTAGAAGTATTAACTCACGCAGTAAATATATTATTAGTAATTTATATGTATATTATTATAAAATGAATTGAATTACAATTTTTAAAAAGAACATATTTTGTATTATTGAAAATTAAGGCTTGAAAAAATATTTTTGAATGAAAGTTTTGGAATTTTGATTTGATTTTATTATCATCTCACTTTATTTAAAACGCAACATTCATTTACATAACTGATATATAAATAAAAAATAGTTTAAACATAGTAATAATATATCAAATGAAAAATCGAAATCACTATTTTCAGATGAGACAAACGTTGAATTGTGATTTAAATTTAAATTTTTTGCACAAATAAAATTTTTCTCATGAGATATGGGGATGCTGAATTAGAATAAAAACTGTTTAAGAAAAAAAATTCGGTTCCGAGAAATTGATATCAGGGTGCACAGTCTTCCCCTGTTTTTATTAGTTTCCCCTTTTTTTCTTGAAATTTCCCTTTTCCCCCCTATTCCCATAACCGTCCCCCTTTTCCCCTTTTCTCTTTAAATATACGATATTTGAAATTGTACCCATTATTGAATAATAATTAAAGCAATTTTAGCACTTAAATAAATTATTTATGAATAAATAAGGTACACGTTCCAATTTCAGACATTTTAAAGCAAGTTGAAAATGTGAAAACTGCCGACAGAAGTTATTATCCAGTATAAAATTGCAACAGTTACATTTTATTTGAAATGTACAAAGTTAAATACCTAATTAAAAAATGGAATATTCCAAACTCATCAACTGGAATTTTAAATGTTCTAACTTGAGCAATTTTTAATTTTTTTAAATTTTTACTTGAAAATTTAACTATTGTTGAAACTTTTTTTTGTTGAAAATTAATTTTTTTAAACTCACAATTGAACTATTCCATTTTTGTTTGAAAATTGATCTTTTTTATTTGGAAATTCAACTAATTGGTTGCATGTTCAAATTTCGTTCGAAAGTTATATTTTTTGGCATAAAGTTGGTTAAAAATGTAACTATTTGGTTGAAAATATATTTATTTTGTTGAAAAGCTGTCTTTTTGGTTGAAAATCAAACTACTTTGTTAAAAATGCACTTTTTCAAACTGATAATTGCAATTTTTGATTGAGAATTTTTTTTTGTATTGAAAGCTTATATTTTTAAGTTAAAAATTCGAGTGTATTATAGAAAGTACTTTTCTTGGCACGAAAATTCAATAAATAGGTAGAAACATTAACATCAAAAATTAAATAGGTAGAAAATTGGTTTTTTCATTTGAAAATTAGTTTCTTGAAATTAAAATGTAGCAATTCCATTTTTGGTTCAAAGTTGATCTTTTTTATTTTGAAAATTTAAATATTTGGTTAAAAATTTATGTAATCTGTTAAGAATTCGTCCTTTTTTTGTAGAAAAATCATCTTCTTGCTTTAAAATTCGACATTTTGAATACAATTTTTTTTCTTCACTGGCTAAAAAATCTTTTTTGGTTGAAAACTCAACTCTTGTTGAAAATTCGTATTTTTGGGTTAAAGATTCAACTGTTTTGTAGAAAATTTGAATTTTCTCTGGAAAATTCAATAGTTTGGTGATTTTTGAACAACTTTGTTAAAAATTCATTTCTTAGTTAAAAATTCATCATTTTAGTTAAAGTTTTTTCTTGTTTGTTAAAAAGTAGGTTTTTTAACTAACAATTGTAATGTTTGGTTGAAAATTAACTTCTTAATTATTAATTCATATTTTCGTGTTGAAAAATCAACTGCATTGTAGAAAATTCAACAATTTGGGAGAAAATTCAGTTTTTTCAATTGAAAATTAATTTTTTGAAACGAAAATATAACTATTCGATTTTTGTTTACAAAATGTTGTTCTTAATTCAAAAATTCAACTATTTTGTTCAAAAATTATCTTACTCATTGCAAATTTAAAATTGCGAAAGTTAAAAATAAATTTCTTGCTCAGTTACAATTTTTTTGAAAATATGCAAAAACATGTTTTTTTTTTTTGATTGAGTCATATGCACACATTTAAAAAAAAAGTTGAATATGTCGAAACTGAAATTTATTCAGCTTGAACCAAAGAAACATTTTTTTCTTTTTCGGTAAAAAATGTTTGTCGTGATTTAGGATTTTTGGGATTTCATATCTTTTTTTGCGATTTTCGAACGTTATAAACACAACGAAAAAAATGTTTCCCATGGATAAAAAATAATAACATGTTTCTTTGGTTCAAGGTGACTCAATTTCAGGTTCGAATCAATCCAAAAAACATGTTTTTGTATATTTTCCAAAAGTTTTCAATTAGGCAAATTTTTTTTTTAATCAAAAAAAATTGTTTAATTGTAAATTTAAGAAAGAGAACAAAAGATATTAACTGATTTCAATTGTTTTAAATTTAGATTGAAAGTATTAATTATAGTAAGGATGAAATGACAAATCTTGGAAAGAAATATTTATGAGAACGATGTCAAAAATATCAAAATTGTGTATTTAACTAATTTTATTTTTTCCTGGACTTTTTTATTTCACTCTGGATGGGTTTCCAACGATCTAAGTATATCCATTTTTTTTAAATAAATCTTTAATGGCAGAAATCATTGAAAAATCATTAAAAGTTATTTAAAAATTTAACATTTCTTACGAAAAGGTTGTTTGTTCTTTTCGACATATGAAAGTAAATGTTTAATCTTTCCCCTATTTTCCCCCTTTTCGTGCGAAAACCACCCTATTTCCCCTTTTTTGAGCTACTTTTATGCTGTGATCCATGTAATATCAAAGATCGCGATATCATAGTACACTGAAAAAAAAAAGTTTTTGAATCAAAAAAAATTTCTTTGATTCAAAGAAATGGTCGTACTGAATACGTCCAATCATGTATTTCTTCAATTCAAAGAGATCGTTTAAATGTATGAAAAATAAGAAATTATTGAAGCAAACAAATAATTACTTCAGCCTCTGAAATATTATTTGAGCGAATGGACGATGCCTTTAACTGAATGAAATTAGATATTTGGATTTAAAAATCAGTCGGTTGATATGATCGAATACAATTTCAATTCTAAGAAATATTTTCTTAATTGAAAGTATTGTCGATCGGATAAAATAAACGTTTTTTTAATTGACAGATTTGATTTTTTGTTTCAATGAAGCGTACTGTAATTCAAAAATACGACCTATTGATCGGATGGAAATATTTCTTTAAATCAAAGAAATATGAATCAAAGACAAAAATATACATTTTAAACCAAATAAATGACTCATTGTTCCAAATGAATGTGCCATGAATGGGAATGAATATTTCTTTGAGATGAGAATATGTGAATTGATGGAAAGAAACATATTTTAAAGTCAAGCAAATATTTTATAGGCTCACAAAACTATTTCTTCGCATCAAATTTTTGAGTATTTGAAGCAAAATAATATCCCACTGATTCAAACAAATATTTCTTTTGCCTAAACCATGCGCGAGTGCAATAAAGTAGTTCGTACTTCAACTGTAGTACATATTTTCCTAAATAAACAAATGGATTCTTTCAGCCTTAATTATAATTAACATTTTTATTATTATACATATTTAATTTAAACAACGCATCACGAATATATTTTACAATCTTGATGAACCTGAAACAGAAAAATTCGATGAAAAATCCACCTCCAGCAGGAATCGAACTTGGGTCCGTCGAGTGTCAAATCCACAACGATGACCACAATGCTGTCACAACATGGAAATTATGAGGCGGAAAGCCGTATTTAGCTCTTGCCATAAATGCCAAAGAAATATTTCTTCAAATCAAAAACATGGATATTGAATTTAACAACAGATTTCTTTGATCTAAAGAAGTATTCAATTGAAACAAATTATGCCAAATTATTGAATGTTTGATTTGAAAAAATAATTACTTTGTTGGAAAAAATGTTTATTTGTTATGAATATTTTAATTCTAGTAAGCAAATAAAACATTTCCTTCAAATAAAGAAATAAATATGTATGCAAACAGAATACCTTGTTCATCTAAATAAATGCTTCATTGGTATAAATGCATGAACTCTTTGCAACAAATAAATTTATTTTTAATTTAATTAATATTATTTTGAATTAAATTATTATTGCTTTGATTTGAATAAACTCAAAGACTTGATTCAAATATGCACAATTAATTGATTCAAATGCGTCCGAATCAATTCAAAGAATCGAACTCATTGAATCAAATAAATATTTCTTCGCGATGATTGTCGACTTCTGGCATGGAATAAATATTTTTGTTGAGTTGCATGAATATACATTTATATTAAAAGAATATTTTTTACATTTGAATAATGTTTGCGTTGTTTTGACAATGATAATTATTAGAATGCAGCAAATATTTGTTGAATTGGATGTAATATTCCTTTATCTCAAAAGAATATTTCTTCAATTCAAGTAATTATTTGATTGCGATATGATTATGTCGACTTCTGGCATGAAATAAATATTTTGTTCAGTTTAGTGAATATACCTTTATATTAAAAGAATATTTTTTAAATTTAAATAATACTTGCATTGTGTTGATTACAATAATTGTTAGAATGCAATAAATATTGATTTAATTGAATGAATATTAATTTATCTTCAATTAATATTTCTTCAATTTAAGTAATTATTTCGTTGCAATTATTATATCAACTTTTAGCTTGCAATAAATATTTCTTTCAATTTAATGAATATACATTTGTATTGAAAGAATATTTTTTACATTCAAACAATTTTATTATTGTGTTAATTATGATAATTGTTAGAATGCAATAAATATTTGTTTAACTGAATAAATATTCATTTATCTTGAATAAGTATTTCTTCAATTTAAGTCATTATTTCGTTGCAACAATTATATCAACTTATAGTGTTAAATAATTTTTTTTTTTCAATTGAACGAATATCGATTTATCGTGAAAGAATATTTTTTTAATTTAGATAACTGTTTTATTATTATGGTTTTGACAGTTCTTAGCATGAAATAAATATTTCTTCAATTGAATGAAAATTCATTTATCTTGAGTGAATATTTTCTTGACTCAAAAAAAATTAACTAATTGCTCCAATGATGTATGAATTATTCGATTCTAAAACATATTTATCCATTTCAAGGAATCGATTTCATTGGACTAAAGGAGTTCTTTAGGCGCCTAAAACGTATTCAATAAACATAGGTTCCTACCTTCTAGGAAATCATTTATTTGTCTTGATATTTTTCGCATTTAATGCAAAGAAATATTTACTTATATTAAAGAAATTTCACACAAAGAAATCATTTCCTTGATTTTGCATCTAAACAATATTAACTTAACTGAAGTAAACAATTCCTTGGTCGAAAGAAAAAAAACCAAAGAAACGCATTTGCTTGAATCAAGTAAATTTTTTTTCAGTGTAGTATGGTAGATTTTATTATTGTTGAAAATCTGAAAAAAAATTAGAAAATATATATTTTTTTCATGAAATGGTAGTAATTTTTACAAATATCAATGTGAAAAGGTTGAAAAAATTATTACTAGGTTAAAATTGGAAATTAATTTGAACTCAAATTTGATTACAAATTATTTTTTCATTATTGGTTAAAAAAATGATATGTCGAAAACAATGTATTATTCTACTAACAAAAAATTCTTCCAAATAATATAATATTTGAACTTAGGTGGCTTAATCAAGTACGATCCTAATCAATTTTAGTGTTATAAGAAATTAAAAATATCATAAGCAGAAAATTCCATAGTAGAAATAATGTAAAAAAGTATTCTTTTCATATATAATTCTTCAGAATATTTTTAAATTCTGAAAATTTTGTACAAAACAAAAAAACAGTATTGAAGTATAAAGTAGAGTTATTCACTATGTTCATTTATAATAATTATCTCAACTGATATTATGATAAAAGAGAAAACATTATAAAATCGTTTCCGATAATTTATTTAATTTTGTAAAATGTCAGTGCGCGGTCTGTCTTATAGATTGAAAAGCGAAAATCTGTTGTTTTACTGATAAGCAAGTTGTAAGTCGTCCTTCTTTTTTAATTTGAAACGGACCGCCTAAAAAATGTTGCGGAGGGGGTCTACACGTTTCTAGTTGTGCCACTGAACTCACTTACAATTTCAAATAGTAAGGCTAACAATCTCGCGCAGTGCTTATTGCAATGCGAAAAAGCAGATCGAACTCACTTGCAAAAGTCAAACTCACAATTCTTTGCTTACTATGAAAATTAGTTATTCATACAGTTTACATGTTCAACTGTACTATTTCAAATATTTATTGAAGCTACTTGTTCTAGTAATCTTTATTTTTACAATTTGAAGTAGTAATGCTGACTTTAGACTTTGTATATTTTGAGATCACTATCTCATTCAGTATCAAAAACTATTTGAATTATTTCTTGTGCAATGCGAACAAGTAAACTTCAAGTTAACAATACATCAAAGTGAATCTAACTATCTACTTTTTTCCGTGTACGGGTCAGCAAATATTAATAGAGTAATGAAAGCGCGTAAATTAAGATGGGCGGGGCATGTAGCAAGAATGGGCAATGAAAGAACAGTGGCGCAAGTTTTAAGAGGGAAACCGATTGGTAAGAGAAGTCTAGGCAGACCGAGAATCAGATGGGAGAAAAATTTAAGGGATGATCTCAAAGAACTAGGACATGCTTACTTAAACTGGATGGAGAATGCACAACACAGAGATGTGTGGCGGTCTCGGGTAGATGAGGCAATGAACTTTCGAGTTCGAACTGCTAATCTATAATAATAATAATAATATTTTGCAAATGAATTATCCAAACCATGGGCCCTGGATATAATTCATTTCCCACTTCTTGGAATTGGAAAACTAAAATAGGAATAATTGCACGAAAATTGTTTCACGGGGATTGGCTGCGATTAGTCACATGATTCGCACTAAATCTCAACAATTTATAGATATAAAGAGTTTTCATACTGAACTCATGAAAGTTATTGAATTTTTTTTTTAATTTCATAAACAAATTTTATAAGCCATTATCCGAATCAGCTATTTATGATGTAATAAATAATGTTTTTTCTGCGAAATC
>CAKNYM010026323.1:0-17944 GCA_932195095.1 Andricus curvator | reverse complement strand
CGAATTTACAATGAATTTATAAATTGAATGATTGGAGACTACCCTATTAAAATAATATGACTTTATTTACAAACATAATCTCTTAATGGAAATACGAACTGATCTACAATAAATTTAATTCGATTATTAATTGTTTTTTATTCTCTACTAAATTTTTATACCTATACATTATTTAGGCGAATATACAAATCCTTACTTGAGAATTGCTACATATTTTAAAAATAATAATAATAAAGGAACTATATTTACTTGTTAAACAAAAATATATATATATATATATATATATATATATATATAATATTTGAGTTTATTAAATATAGAAAATTACAAAGTGAAAAAGAGATAGCAGACTTGAATCAAAAAAAAAGAAAAGAAAAGGATTATGTTTTCTTAACTGAGTTTAATTTTACTTATTGTAATTACTTTTAAATGTTTTGTTGCACCGGAGACTCTCGCGTAGCGAAACTCGTCATCCAGATCTCCACCATGGAATAAAGGAAGACCTTAATGACGAGTTTTTTAAAAGAGATTTAAATAGTGTGCGTTATTAACTCGTTGATTCAAACTAACCTAATATATATTCCAATTTTTTACCTTTCTACTCGGCGAGTAACTATTTGGGGATTGACTGGACCATTCTAAGTTTCTTGATAAAAACTGGTTTTTCTGAGTTGGTTGAAATACTCTTCTCGTTTACTGGGAGAAATACTGGTACTTGTCCAGGCATTTATTGGTTTTGTACGGCGACGTTGATTGTCCTTCTGGTGATTCGCCGTTGCGATGGTTGACAACGAGGATTTGCCAGAGGAGTCTATTAGTGGGCAGGTCGGCTCAGGTCCCCTGCTGGTACTTAATGGTAGTGATGTTTGTCAATGGAATTGTCATGAGAATCTTGTGGGTTTAGCTTCACTTATTTAAAGGGATTTGAAATTTACAATCGATTTCAGTTCGATTGAAATTTCCGAAGCACAACACTGATTTTACTTTTATTTTTCAATTCTCATTTCGACTACTTGGAAATAGCTTCCAAATAACAGAAGTCTATCTGGTATTTCAATATTAACCTGAGAATGTGCTCTTGGGCAGAGCTTTCGCCCGATTTGAATTTTGTAGATCGACTGACTTTCCGATGTACTTTTGAGCAGAGCTTCCGCCCGATTTGAAATTTGGAGATAGACTGATGATCTAATTCTGATCCGGGGTTTATATACATCAGATTCCATTGTGATCAGAACAAAAAACTTGACAGCGAGGGGAAGGAATAATTCTTCAGGTTTTTGTCATTCTTGATTTAACAATTCTTCAGGATTTCGTATTTCTTGATTTAATAATTCTTCATGATTTCGCATTTCTTGATTAAATGATTATTAATACTTTAGTAACAATAATTCCCTCGATATTGTCTGTCGGATTTCTGCATAGGATGTCGGCAGTCAAATTCATTTTGCCAGCTTTATAGATTACATGAAAATCGTACTCTGCTAATTTTAATTTCCACCATTTAAGGTCTACAACTTTTTTCAATAATTTATTGAGTGGAGCTGCAATGTTTGAAAAGGCCTCAATACATTTTCTATAATGTCCTGCAAGTCCTATAAATTCTTTGATGTTTTTAGGTTATTTCGGAATGGGAAAGTTTCTTACTGCTTCTAATTTTTTCGGACCTGCCGTAACTCCTTCTTTACCAATGACATGTCCAAGATAAACTACTTCTGGACTTTAAAATTCACATTTATCTGGCTGGAGTTTTTAATTTGCTTCTCTTAATCTATTTACTAATTTTGTGAATTTTTCTTCGTGCTCTTCTAAGGTATTTGCATATAAGGCTATGTCATCCAAATATACAAATAATTCGATTCCCTGAAGGCCGGTTAAAACGAGATCTATTAAACGTTGGAAGGTTGCAGGTGCATTCTGTAAACCGAAAGGCATGCGATCGAACTCATAGTGTCCGTAGGGTGTTGAAAAGGCAGTTTTGCGCGAGTCTTCCGAACTCGTTTTTATTTGACGAAAACCGCTGGCCAGGTCGAAAACCAAGAAGTATTGTGCTTGTCCTAACTGATCTGAGATGTCCGTGATATTAGGGAGGGGATAACAATCTCCTATAGTTTGTTCATTTAATTTACGTTACTCTAAAACTATTCGCCATTTTCTATTTCCGTAGGAATACGGTTTTTTAGGTACGAGTTAAGCAGCTGAATTGTAAGGGGATTGAGATGGCTTTATTTTTCTATTGTTTATTAGTTCATTGACCTGTCTAGTTATTTTTTCTCTCGAAACTTGGGGAAGTCTGTATTGTCGCGTAAATATGGGTTGACTGTTTCCTGTAGGGATATTGTATCTTAGTACGTTAGTTGTTTCAAGAGGTTCATCTGGGATTTGGAAAATGTTTTCATTGTTAATAATAAGTTTTTCAACATGAGTATATTCTTATTGATTTAAATGTTCTAAGCGTAATAATTTCTTTATATTTTCGAGTTTATTTTCTTCGATATTGTTCCAAAATTCATGAAAGTGATCTTCTTGATTATATTGAGTATCAAAATAGTTAAATGTATGTTCAACTGGTTGTGATTCTAGATTTTGAGTTTGTTTTTTATTTGGAGTTTCCGTATAATAATCCGGTATTTTGATTTCGTCAAAATCTAAAAGTTCTACTGTAGGGACTGGAATTTAAACTGGAGAAGGAAAAGTGTTTGCAATCTTGAGATAAGCTTTTCCATTATTATTATTGTTACTTTTGCTTTTCCTAAAAATATTCTACCATTTGGTAAAAGTTCAGGAATAAAACCGGTTTCTTTTTCATTATTTTTAACATGGACATCGAAATCAAAACTTGTTCTTGCTGGGATGGTGATTACTTCCTGAATATCAAACGGATAATATTTTTCATTTATTTCTAATTTTTGTATTCGTCGTTTATTTTTACGTTATTGTTTTGGAAAAATTCTGTCCCTATAACGCCATCGTGATCTAATGGAACTTCATTGGGGATTATATTAAAAATGATTGGAAATTCAAAAATATTCATTGTTATTTGACCAGGAGTGTATACTGAGTGCTCGTTAATTCCTGTAAATTTCAGACAATTTTGTTTATATATTTCTATAAATGATTCGACTGATTTTTCTTTAATTAAATTGAGTCCAGCTCCTGTATCGATCATTAATCTTACAAGATTTTTCAAACCGTTTGATGATAATGTTATATGAGGGATGGTATTATTAACGCTTAAGTTGATTTTTGCTGTTTTTTGTTCCTCTATATTTTCAAAATTAGAATTGGATGAATTTGACTCTTGATTCAGGCCTTTCTCTGAGCAACCAGTTTGGGAAGGACATTGGAGTTTTCCGGATTTAATTGTCGAGGTTGTTCTTGTTCTTGATTATTATATTATCTCTTGCAGCAATTATTATTTATATGGCCCGGTTCTTTGCAATAGTAGCATATTATTTGATATTTTTGTGTAAAATTAGGTTCACACTGGTAATTATAGGACAGTACCAATGATCAACCGAAAAGAGGCGGTCCTGTTTCCGAGAGCGCCAGTTTTTACGCTGATTGACTTATACAATTTATATAGAATTATCTTTCCTTCAAATTCAAACAATAATCTTCAAAAACTTCAAATATTAGGCCAAAATTTATTTGATAGAAATATATCATCATTGTATTTTTGATAAGTAAATAATATTTATTAAGGAAAAAATTTTCAATTATATAAATTCTGGAATTTTATAATTATAGAATATTCTAGTTCGTTTATTTTATAATTCGGCAATTTCATTTCAGGAATTTTATTTCTTGGGAATGTTCAAATTCGCTAATATTATAAGCTGTCGAAAATTTCATTATGTTTTGAATTTTATCATTTGGGAGTTTTACAGAGTAGCGAGATCCATTTTTCAGGATATTTCAGTCGTGCCTAGAAGTACAGAAAATTTACTGTAATTATAATTTCGACACCTGGATCTTGTCGATATCTTCCTACTGTATTTATTAAAAAAAGAATCTTTTATCCTATGAAAATTTTTTGAATCACAAGTTCTAAAGATAATCTTATTAAATACCAAAATTAAAAATAAAAAAATTCGCTGTATATCCAATTTTTATTTCTGGCTCTTGACGATTCTTTTCCTAGTGCATTTCGGTCACTGGATGAATTAAATAGGAATATAAATAGTGAATAGAAATAGTGAATTAAATAGGAGTTTCAATGGCGTCCATAAGATGAACACAGTATTTTTCGGCTCTGCAGTGTGATGACATTTGCGGTTTAATATCGTTCGGAAGTTTTTCTGAATTTGTGTTGTGATTGAGTACGGGCTTTTTTTCTCCGGACGCATCTGTCGGTAGTTAAATTAGACGCAAAATCGACTGTTAATTAAATAGAAAAGTATTTGTGCTGCAGTGGCCGCACTACCTGTTTGGGAAACATAAGGCTTGTCGTGCGGCAATTTACACTTTTTCTGCGATACGCGGATGGTGCCCTCCTTGCTGAGGTTGATTTATTGTAAATATTGATGCCACGAGTCTGGTTTACTTTCTGGTACGTTCTTTCCCTCATTACTATTGTGGCACTTTAACTTAATTTCAGGTTTGGCGTACGTGGATAGAACTTATTTTATGAACGACATCAAAAATATCTGCTCTTACATGTCTAATCCAAAAATGCATAAGGATAACACAGATCGTTCCAAACTGACCGTCGATAAGGCAGATCGCTCTAAACTATCGGTTTATATGGCAGATCAACCCTGTACGCACTGTAGTCACCCTCCGAGTACTAGAGGTATTAAATGAACCGGCTGTCGTACTCTCTTCCACGATGGATGTGCCTCCAGATTCAAAATTTCTGCGGAAGGAGTAATTGCAAAATGTGGCTCAGCATCTCCCAGACCCAATTCTCCTAATACTAAGTTTTTGAACGAATCACTCGAATCACTCATATCCAAATTATTGGAAAAATCTCTTCTGGCTGTAAAAGAAGAACTAGCTTAAAATAAGGAAGATTTCAACACTGCCATGCAGAATCTATCCAGTGAATTGGACACAATCTCTGATCGTCCGAAAGCCACAGATGAATCTGTGGATCTTATCACGACTCGACAGGATACTGTGGAAGCAACGTTAACAGACATGGCAAATGTCAGCTCATCTGCCAAAACAAAAGAAGTTGTATCTGAAGTCCTGGATCGTCATCTCAGAGCGAAAAACATCATTTTTTATGAAATTCCTGAATCCAATGCAACCACAGCCGAGTTGAGAATTGCTGGTGATGAGACCAAACTGCCCGATATTGTTGTCACAGTCTAAATGTCATTGGACGGATTGAGAATTGACAGGATGGGCAAAAAAACTCACGAGAAACCTCGGCCAATCAGAGTCGTCTTCTTCGACGCTGGCTCAGCCTCAAAGCTACTTCGTAATAAATCTCAATATGATGGCCTGTACAGATTCCATGCTGACCAGACTGTGATGCAGAGAGAAAAGTTCAAAAAGCTGAAATCAGAACTACAAGAGCTTCGAAATAAAGGACAAGTTGATAGCACTATTTGTTTTTTTAATGGTGTTCCAAAAATTATTAGTGTCCAACCTACTAAAAGTCCACCAAATCCAAAAAAGGAAGGAAAATCTCGCCTGGGTCATCAACTTCCACGTGTACCAGTATATCTCTTTACTACCAAAATGTGAGAACTAAGAACGAAACTGCTCAAGTAACGAGGTAGATTCTATTTATACAGACCTAGCTGAAGCCTACGATAGGGTTAATCATGATCTACTTCTGTCGAAATTAAAAGCTTACGGTGTTACAGGACCTTTGTTAAATTTGTTCAGCAGCTACTTGAAGGAGAGATCACAATATGTAAAAGTAGGGGGATTCGAATCTTATAGTGACTGCCCCAGTTCGGGAGTCCCACAGGGCTCGCACCTGGGGCGAGCCAATAACACTCGAGTAATAACTTTTGGGACTTTCTTGCTCTATGCTGACGATCTGACATTATTTTCTATGGTAAGATCAACTGAGGACGATCAACTCCTACAAAGGGATTTAGATTCTATCAGTCAATGTTGTCAAATAAATGGAATTTCTTTTAATGTCGACAAGTGCCATACTACAATTATAGAATATCAGTATTACATAAATAAATCTCTCCTCCAGATAGCTGCAAGCATAAATGATTTAGGCATCATATTTAGCGGTGATCATTCTTTTACAGAACAATTTAGCAGCGGGGTCCTTGAAGCCTTGGAAATAATGTGTTCGCCAGTCTCTTATTTTTTACTCTACTTGATCCCAATTTCATAAAGCGTCTTCTTTTGCATCTGATTAGTTTTTACTTTCACGGCCTAGCTCATGGGATTCTATATTTTATGATTGAAAACCGGCACGTGCATGTAAGTAAGCGTTTCGATTTTCCTACTTGTGGTGCGCGTGGCCTGTACATGCAGTGGACTTATCGACAGGGGGCATGGAAGCGTCTTAAAATGTTTGAGTGACATCACTGTACCTGTGATTTCGTGAGCAAATTACTTCAAACGAACGCCGATCGTCCATTATCATTATTCTATTATTATATTTTCTTAAAAACTTTACTTTTTCATTCATTTAGTTTTATATTATCCGATCTGAAATGTTCATTTTTCATACCCTTTACTTGTACAATTCGATTCCTGAAGTGCATGCAAGGCGTTTATTGATCAGGGTCTGTTTTTGATTACTACGAACTATGGTAGAACTTTTGAATGCAAGGTCTACCAATGTTTCAACGAGACATATCCTACCCGTACTTTTCTAAGGCAAATTTTCATTCAAGTACATTTCGACCATCACTAACCTTTTTTTAAAAGCAATTGAAAAAATCTTCAAATGAAACACATATAATCAAGATTGATCATTTAAGCTTTCATCATAAAATTCCGTTCTCGACTTGGAGGAATTTTCGAACTAGGAATTTGTGGATAATTTGTAAGAGGGCCTCGCAAATTATAGGATGAGTCAGGGAGGTGAAATGCGAGAACGGGTGCAGCCCTTGGAAATTTAACTAGATCATATGGTCAGGTTTATTCAGGAAAACTTATAAGAAAAAGGATGCCGTGCTGACCCCAAGCGATGTTCAATCTCGCCGGGTTTTTCGCGAGAGCAGGTTAAAATGGATTTCCTCTGGACGGTGTCAGGATGATTGCCTGTGGACCTGGATGTGTGGTGGCGTTGGCTGGAGTACGTAAAGCGACTGGAGGTGACACGGAACAAACTGGCTAAAGTTGCAGGTAGCACAAGACTAATTCCATGTTAGTGAGAATTTAAGAATAAGTTCCTGGCGTGGGGCAACTCCCAACTCCCTGCCTTGGCTCGGAGGCCCGTATGTACGAGATGGGCTTATAACTCTCTAATTTTATTACCAAAAATTACTTTCAACCAATCAGTAGAAGTGCTACAGAAAAGGTGAATTCGCAACAGAAAATTTAGTAGATTATATTTCAACAAAAAAGGATTTTAATTTTTAACCAAAATAGTTCAATTTTCAACCATAAAGGATGCCTTGTAAAGAAACTCGTGGAATTTTAACAGAATAATGAAATTTTGAATCTAGTGACAAAATATTTACACGCAAAAGGTGAATTCTGTACCAAAAATATGCTGGTAGACCTTTTAACAACAAATAATTAACTTTCAATCACAAATAGTTTGATTTTCGAAAAATATTATGACTAATTCTAAACTAAAAGTTTACTTCTAACCAATTATCCATGTGAGGATTCCGCTTATTTTTAGCAATTACGTTGTTTTTTTTTTATTTTAGAAATACGATAATATTGTAAAAACAAAACGTATTCACTTTGACGAGACAGAACGATTGGTCTATTGAGAAACAGTATTTGGTTGAATGAACTAAATTTGTTTAAAGCTTATGAAAAAAAAACACTTTTAATTTTTGGAATACTAATTTGTGAGAAATCGCTATGGTTGTTTTAAGTTTCTCTAGTTAACCATTTATTGTTTACACTCTCAGCTTTCTAATGCTAGGCTTTGCTCAAAAATTTAAAATATTTTATTTGATATTTGTGAATTTTCTTCAGCTTGAGTTCTGAAAGAATTTGAATTGGTCCTCTCTCCATCGCACCCAGTTATCAGCATCCAGGAGTGTGAGCAGCACATGTCGGGATTCTGAAAATTTAAAATGAGTATGTTTTATTGTTTGATACCAATATTTTCAACTATTATTTTAAAAGCCGAATTTGCACCAAAATTAGTTTGGGAAGCTTTGAAAGCTTTTATTATACGTGACACATATCTGATCAAAAAATAAAATTTTGATCCCTGTCGATTCATTAAAGACCAATATTATCGGCACACAAAATTCATTAGATGCATTTTCAAGGTGATAGATCAGATAGTTCTACCTAATAGTTGAAATTTGAAGTTGAAAAGTAAAAACTTTCAACCAAAAATAGAATAGCTACAATTTCAGATTAAAAGTTAAATTCAAAAAAAAAAAAAACCGAATTTCCGACAGAATAGTTAAAATTTTGGAAAAAATAGTTGAGGTGTTAATCGAAAAATTGAATTTTCTACCAAAATAGTTTAAGTTTTCAACAAAAATATTAATTTTCAAGTAGCGTAAAGAAAAAATTTTTGATTTTTCATTTTGCCAGGATGGGGCGGGGGGGGGTCTGAAATGTTTTTAATAGGTGCCAAAAATGATTTTCTAAAAGTTTGAACGAAGTAAACGTGCTTATGTAGTCTAGAGCTTTTCAAAAAGTATCGTATGTTCGCGAACTCAATTTAAAGTACCGAATAATGGTAAAAGCAGGAAAATGGCATTTTTCTTGTTACTTCAAGGTCAATAAATGTTTTTTCTTAATCCGAGTGAGCCCTTTAAGCTGTATACTACTATCATTCAAAGTTCTTATAAACTACAGTTCTTACGAAAACATAATTATGTTCGCACACTGAATTTAAAATACAGAAAATGGTAAAAATCACGAAAAATTTCATTTTCCTCGTTATTTTCCAGCCAATCAAACTAACCTAAAAATTTAAGTTCACGCACTCAGGTCATAGTACCGGAAAAAGACTAGGACTAGTAATAAAAGTACATACCACTTTATTAATATATGGTATGTGTAACGTTTATGTTCAGAAACTTACTGAAATACAAGAAAATTTAATACAGTATTCAACTTGACCTAATTAGGTAAGCAGTTTCATATTAATGAAATGGAAATTTGCTTTCAAAAACTGGCAAGTTTTTCGGCTCTGAAAAGACAAACTGATGGATCCATTCTTTGTTTCAGATGAGTGAACTTAGTGAGAGGCGATTATGACCTCTTTTACACATCTTTCAACAGCTTCAGTGTGACATCAAATTTTGAAAATATCTGAAAAAGAGGGGTGAGCTATGTCTTTCTTGCTGAATTCCAACTAGTCTTATTTTGGCATCGCTCTTGTTCGAGGAGGGTCCGCGGCAGCCACAATACTCCAGCCGATAATGTCCAGGTAATCTTTGGCATCAAGATTCAGAACAAGAATTTCGAATTTTCTAATTTCTTTTTTACCAGATGTTCTTGCTAAGAGAATACGATATACTGCTTGCTTACGAGTTTTTTGCCTTGTGTCGAATAGCATAGCAAGCAGAATATTCCCTGCCTGTCCGAAACATCCATTATTTTGGATCACTTCGTGGATCGTTTCGCGCAGATTATCTTTAAGGTATCTTGTGAAACGAATGCTGTTCTACAAGTGCTTCGGGTCATCTATGACTGCTCACTGAACTTTGATTTAAACCACATGGGTACGTAAACACATGGAAAAAATTCAACTAGAACTCGCAATTTGAAGGAAGGTTGTTTTGTTCCCATGTAGGTTCGAACTATTCTAATTGCCTTGGTTATAAATCTTTCTTCTGACAATTTTCCGGGATTTCTTTCTGCCAACTCTGGAGAACCCTCTCCTGTCGTAACAGCTGTCTTGATATCGAGAAGGCACTTCTGGTCTGAGCTAAGATCAATTGTGGTGACTATTAGCCGATTTGGAGATTGAACTGGATCAATGTAGATAACTGTTAGTTTTCCACACGGAGGAAACATTTTGCCAAAAGTACCAGAGTAGTCAGTAGGACCAGAAGTTTTACCATTAAGTTTCATGAACAGTTTCTGCAATGGAAACTCATTTTCGTGAAGCTGACAGACGACACATTGTAAAGTTTTGACCAATTTAATGTCTAGTCTTCGTATGATACCAGAATGCTCACCAGTATTTGAAGGATAACCATCGCATCGGATACAATTCAGGTAGAATAAATTAATCCCGTTTACCTTAAAAATTGCCAATATTGCATTTAAGACGATGGTAACTTTTCTCTTTGGAATTCCAAGCAAAATCTTATTATTTCTTCATAAACTTTACTTTTATCAAAAACAAACCCTTTAACTTCAGGAATGTACTTACGTACGTTGTGTCGTACAAAAGTGAAGAAGCCAGAGCTGCAGTTCTTCGATTTCCTATTCCCTATTTGGCATAAGCTGCTAGATATGTTGGGCATTTTATTCTACTTTGTTCTGCTAATTTTATTTTACCGGGAAACCACTGCTCATCTTTATCTCTGTCTTCGTCCTCATCCTCATTCTTATCCTCATCCTCACTAAAATCCATCTCATCTCTCTCGTTTTCAGCAATGTCGATGGAAAATATTTCTCCGGTAATTCAATGAGAAATTTTGTCACATTTAATTTGAAGTTCTCTAAGTTTTTTCTAACTTCCACTTTCTCTTTTGAATTCCTCGTTTTTTTTGCTCATCAGGATGCTTAGTTCTGATCAAGGGTTCGAATAGTATTCTTCTATTTTCTGAAGTTCGTTGTTCTAAAAGAAATGCCCTGTCAGATTCAGATCATTTTTTCTTGCAAGAGCACAACTCACATTCCCACTTACAAATTGCTTAATCAAGAAGCCTGTAGTTTTTTTACTGAAACAACTTGATTTTGTTACAAAAGATTGACACTTCTTATTGTATCGTTTATAGCTTCTTGTCAAATTAAGAAATTCAGTAAGATATTTCAAGATTATGTCTACAATAGCTTTATCTAAAACGTTTGGTATCGAAGGTTATTTATTAATTTCAAGTACTTTTATGAAGAATAAATTAGAAATACTAGAAGAATATTAATACTTCCCCTTTCCTTCTTCGAAAAAATATTCATTTTTGAGAAAGGAGTGTCTCATGATATTCATGTGAGTTGGCAACTTTCTGCCATTCAACGAACAGCAATTTCCAAGAGTTTTACTCTTTTTCTCAACTTTTCTTGAGACATTTCACACAAAATTATAAAACTGTACAAATTTTATACGACAAAAAGTAAAGTACGTAATGTCAAATACATGGGTTAATATATCATTCATAAAAAAACTATGTACGGCGCAGAGAACTATCTCATTATGCCATGGACATAAGATATTTCTTAAAGGTCTATACAAAACAAGCACTCATTATAGTACACAGCTTTTACTGCTTACTTGGATAATAAAACAAATCATTTGCGCCCACGGAAAAACCCTTCAGCCCACGCCCTTCTGCAAAATAAAAGATCAAAACTTTGTTTTTTCGATACTCTCTATATTCATGCTACGAGAAATATTCACGTAGCCCTGAGTACATGGACAAAAAATTTTTAATGAAAAAAATACGTGTCTCATATTTTGCCTTAAAAAATATATTTTAGCTTCAAACAATTATGTGACATTACCAGGATGCAATACGTGAATGAATACAGGAAAACACTCTTTTTGCAGAGGCTGCAGAAAAATGTGGAAGATGCAAGCAAGATTAAGGAAATTTAAAGAAACTAAGACAAAAAAGAAAAGAGAAGGAAATAATTTCGCAATTAGTAAAGTAACAACATTCTTTTACATACTCACAGCAGTGCTGGAATTCAGCTCCAATCAGGAGAGCCACAGGCAGAATAACGAAGAAGGATATGATGGCGAGATTCATTTTTTTCGAGAAATGATTATGCTTCTTCTGCTTCCGTGGCGGCTTTTATACCATGAAAAGTCGTATATCTAACCCCACCAGGACAAATCCTATCAGCGAAAATAGAACTTGTGTAAACTTATCTCTTCCAAACAGATTAAAAAAATGCAACATATTTTCCTCTTGGTGGGAGACTAGCCAATCACCTGGCTACACATACCCAACAAGTGGCTGAAAAAATGTACCCCCCTTTGTTTGGATCTATAAGTATGGACGCCCCCCCCCCCCACCGCACCTATCTTGCGTAATTTTTGCGGACTAAATTTTGATCGTGAATTCATTTACAGGTGATCCAAAAATAACGTAATATAATTTGGGAGGGGCTGTTGAGTTAACATCTCACGTTTTTTATGAATTAGGAAAGTAGTTTAACTTTCAAACAAGTGCTTGAGTTTTCCACCAAAATAGATGAATTCTCAACGAAAAATGTAATAGTTGATGCTTTAGCCAAAATAGATTTTTATTTGCATCCAAAACAGTTGAATTGAACGAAAAAGACAAAATATCAACAAGCATTGTTTTTTCTTAACAAAACAGATTTTTCAGTCAATAAGGAAAAAAATATCCCAAATCTTGCATTTTTAGCTCAAAAAGAATTGAATTTTCGACTGAAAAAATTAGTTTTCAATCAAAAAAATTTATTTTCCAATAAAAACACGAATTTTTAACAAAATACATTAATTTTTTAACTAAATACAACGAAGGGCGAATTTGGACAAAATAGTTCAATTTTCGTCCAAAGAAATGAAATTTTAACTCAAATTGTGAATCTTTAACTAAGCAAATTAATTTTCAACAAAATTGTTTAACTTTAGAAAAAATAGTTGAATTTTCTACCATATTATTGAATTCTTCTGTCGAAAATACATAATTTCTACAAAATAGGTGGATTTCCAACCAAAACAGTTTAATTTTCAACTAAAAAGTTGATTTCGAAAATAATGAAAATTCAACGGAAAATAGAAGGATTCTCATCATTTGGATCGAGATTTGGAATTTTTTTTAAATTAGTTAATGATGTTTTTTTTTTAACTTTGAACTTTCCAATGACGCTCGAAAATACCCGGACAAATTATAGAACAAGCACATATTCTTTAATGGTATATAGTTTCATTGTTTACTGAATTATCAAACTCACGACTGTAGTAAAAGTTTGACTTTTTCTAAAAACAAAATTTCAGAAGCTTCTGTTTGAATTTTTAACTTTTCAATACAAATGGAAGATATTAACAAATATTTTTTAGTACACGTGCCGTTTTAAATGGTATATGGTTTTATTGTTTATTAAATTATCATACTCATGCCTTCGGTGGAGGCTC
This sequence comes from Andricus curvator, assembly GCA_932195095.1. Classification (NCBI taxonomy): domain Eukaryota; kingdom Metazoa; phylum Arthropoda; class Insecta; order Hymenoptera; family Cynipidae; genus Andricus; species Andricus curvator. The sequence goes on along the minus strand of CAKNYM010026323.1, from coordinate 4,593 downwards.
CGAATTTTTCAAACACGATTTTATAGAGTTTTTTTTTACTTTGAATTTTTATTTTCAAGTTTTTTTGATTATTATTTTCCAATATGTAGCAATTCTCTAGTAACTGTTTTTATATTTACAGAAATAATGTATAGATATAAAAATTAAGGAGCAAATAAAAAACAATTAATGATCGAATTCAATTTATTTTAGAACATTTCATATTTCCGTTAACAAATTATTTTATAAATAAAGGCATATTATGTTCATAGGTTAGTTTTCAGTCATTCTATTTATTAATTCATTGTCAATTCGTGTCTTATTTTAGTTTCTTTCTTTTAAATTATTAATATATATATATATATATATATATATATATATATATATATATATGTATAGACTCTGGGATACTGGGCGACCTCTCAGAGTATCAGCCTTATCATTGCACGCGGGGCTTTACAAGGATGGACTAACCCTTTCCCTAGCTGCTCGTGCGAACAACAATGAAACCACCAAAACACCAAAATCTTGTGGATGCGGTTCAAGACAATCGAACGCACAGAGCACCCGACAATGGGTCGGCAAAAAATGCCGATCAGCCTAGAGTTCGGGGTGCTGAAAATAATTTAGATGGAAACACGACGACGAACCGGCGAAACGTCCACATTCAGTGGACGGATCAACTCAAGCATGACTTGTTAGACTGCTACGATGCCAGGATTATCCCTGTTCACTGAGGCTTGATGGCGCGTATGCACACTCTGTGTTGCCAGAAACAGCCAGAGCTTCAGCACCTTTCGCATCAGTCTTTGGGAAATCAAGCCGTCAACCTCCGGAAAAATGGATATGTACGCGGAGAGCTTCCCCGACCGCTGCTTTATGAAGCTGCAGGCGAAGATGAGGAAGCGACATTGAGACCAACCGCAGAAAGCAGGCACCTTCTGAGAGATGATCGCAATTTCATTACAAGAAGGTACATTACCATGCAAGTTCCTCCTAAGCCACAAGATCTGGCTGAAATGGATGCCATCCTTCGTGGAGATATCTTGCAAGATTCCGACCTCTGGACCATCAATTGCTCAGTTTATGGTGCCGCGAGAGCTTTGGTTGATTTAAATCGAAGGCTGAAACCGACGATGGTTTAAAAGACCAAAAGACGCTTGCATCAACTGAACAAGAAGATTGGATGGGTAAGACAGAATTCTTCCCGTGCTCAATGTGTGATTGACTACATAACATCTGGTAGACTGTTTATGGAAAGGGTCCGAAAGGTCGCCCAAGATCTAAGGATCTTGAATCACACACTAAACAAGTAAATGCTGTTGACAATCAAGCAGCATATTGTTGACAAAATACGGCTGTTATCTGCCGAAAGGAGGAGAATACAGAAGAGAGAGAGAGATGGATCAGGGAGAATCAACAGTTTCTCGCTGACCCATCGCGCCTCTTCAGCGATCTACCTATTTCTGTAAAAAATCCACCCAAGCCCAAGGAGATAGAGACTTTTTGGAGAGAGGTGTACAAGATCCCGAGAACACTAGAGTTGAAAGAAGATACTGAAAATATCATCCGCTTCAAGGAGTTTTGCGACAACCTCATAAAATCTGAGGAGGAATGTCCATCAATCACTGCCGAAGAGGTGAAAAAAGCACTTAGAGGCACGAAGAACTTTTCCGCTGCTGGACCAGATTGTATCAAGAAATTTTGGTGGAAGAAGTTTACTTTTAAACACCAACATTTGGCCAGCTTATTCACCTCATATTTAGAGTCGAAGACGGCCATTCCGCAGTGGCTGGTGTTAGGGCGCACTATACTCCTGCCAAAAAAAGGCAACTTGTCCAACTTAGAGAATTACAGGCCAATAACTTGCTTGAACACGCTATATGAGATCTTTACAGCTGTCCTCAACAACAGGATTGTTCGACGAATTGAGCCTGTCTGGCGAGAGGTGTACGAACAACGTGGCTCGAAAAAAGGTGTAGCAGGCTGTCGAGAGAACCTGCTAATTGACAGGTGTGTCTGTAAAGACGCTGCAGCCCATCAGCGCGTCCTGCCAATGGCCTGGATTGACTACCTGAAAGCTTTCGATCAACCTCTCATAGACTTATCATTTGTCTGTTGGAAAGCTTGAAGGTACATCCACACATGGTGAGATGCATAGAGAGATTGATGCCACTTTGGAAAACTAGATGTACTATCTCATCTTGAAATTATCGTGTGACAACCAACAACGTCACCTTCTAGAGGAGCGTCTTTCAAGGTGATACCACGAGCCCTCTGCTTTTTTGCATCACACTTCTGCTTCTATCTCTCGCACTACGAAATTCTCCTGGATACCTCTGTGGCGACACTAATCAGCGCGAGCATAAGGTCACTCATGTTTTTTATATGGATGGCCTGAAGATCTATGCCACTGGTAAAAGGACAAGTGTGCCAAAATTCATCGGAAGAAAGAAAAGATTACTGGCGTTCCCAAGGACCTTGAGCTTGTGGATATAAGTGTTATCAGACATCTTAATATTGGAGGGACCTATAGATACCTGGGCGTGCCTCAAAATCGCATTAAGGACGTACCATCAGTGAAGGAATCTCTCCGAAGCAGATACAAGCATCTTCTTCGACAGATTTGGTCTTCCAATCTGTCGGCGTTGAACAAGGTATCTGCGACTAACATGCTTGCCGTCCCGGTTCTACTCTACTCGTTTGGGGTAGTTCAATAGACGAAGAACGAGCTTAAGGCCCTTGATATCATCACACGTAAGATCATGCATATGCATATGCATAAAAGCTTGCATATCAATTCGTCAGTTCCGCGATTATATATTTCACGCCGTCAAGGCGGACGCGGACTTCTGAATCTCCAGTGTCTTCATAACCGGATGGTTCTAAGTACAGCTGACATCGTTGCGAATGGCAGAGATCCTCTCTTAAAGATGATCAGGAACCACGAGATGATTGGCGAAGGAGCGTTCCTTCACAAAGCCGCGGAACAAGCGGCCGAGACCCTTGGCCTGAATTTTAACATCAGAAGTGAGGAGAGTGCATTACTTCATCTAGATGCTTCACTTCTAAAAACCAAAGTGAAGAAAGCAGAGGTTGAACATTTTCACCAAGAGCTATTCGACAATAAAATGCACGCACACTTTCACAGAAATGTAGAAAAACAGTCTTTGTCGAAGGAGCAAACTTTTGCTTTCCTCAAATCATCAGGACTTAATTCAGGTACAGAGGGTTTTATTTTCGCATGCAGGACGGTGTCATTTCCACCTTAGCATACCGTGAGCGCATTTTATGTCAAGAAGTTCCCAGTGATAGGTGCAGAGCGTGTCATGCACACGCTGAATACCTAGAACACATACTATCAGGGTGTCCGACCCACGCGGGAACGACGTATATCCACAGACATAATGCGGCCCTGAGAGTGCTTTATTACCATCTTTGTCGCTCTTACGGTGTTGGCCGCGAGCCTGCCCTGCCGAACGCTCCGAAGGAGATAGAGTCGATTGTCCGAAACGAAAAGTGCTAAATTTTCTGGAACTACGATTTTCGGACAGCAGTCTCCGTTGCGCACTCGAGGCCTGACATTGTTCTCCAAAACTTCGAGAAACGAACTATATTCGTGATAGAATTCTCGGCTCCGTCCGAATACAACGTCACTTTTTTATAAATATATTTTTCTGAAATAAAGCAGACATTTGCAATATTTTTCAAATTTTCCATACTGATCATATCAAATAGATGCAGTTTTTAATGATAACTGAGAACCTATTCTGCTTCGATCACGGCTTACATAACAAAGGATTAGTTTAATGCTTCTCCCCGTTCCTTTCTCATCTTTTGATATTTCTGAAAAATTCCAGTATTTCTTTTGGTGCTGATTACTTTCACATTATTCGGCATATGAAGCTTCAAAAACAGAAAATGCTATGAAATTGTTTTAAAAAAATCCACAATCTTCTACGGAAGTCGTGAGCTTAATAATTTTTCAACTACGTACGTCGGAGTTCTGAGAACCATTCCGAATTCAAAATTTGATCAAATGAATTTGGAATCTGAAAAAAGTAATCTCAAAATGCCAGCAATTTGTCAGGCTGAATTTCAATCATGGTTTCTCAGAATTTCTTCACCTATATTCAATTTTCATTTAGTTGATTTAGTTCCGCAAATTTTGAATTTAAACATGATATGTCTATGGTGTAGCCTGTTTGAGTTGCAGAATGAATTTAAAATAAATTATTTTTAGAAATTCTTAACTCAAAATCGCATAAGGTTAATTGAAAACCGAGCTGCTTTTAGCCCATGGTCTTCATTCAGATTGCAATCGGAATGTAAATATTATTATGAATGTTTCCGATCTAAGTTTAAAGGTCCATCGCTTCTTCCAAAATCAATATTTTGAATTACGCTTAATAAAATTCACTCGAAATTTGAGCTATTTTCATATTCACATTTTCTCGTGTTGTGGTTCGCAAGGCATGATTGCCCTTTAGTTATCCAACTGAACATACAGAATCGAGTATATTAAGGGAATTCAACTCGAGATAATTCATTTCAGTATTTAATTTTTTTTTGACATTTATTTTTGAGTGCTCGAATGGCGTGCGATAGATAGTG
>CAKNYM010026322.1:0-20585 GCA_932195095.1 Andricus curvator | reverse complement strand
TTTTTGATTTTGTTAGCTAATTTGTTGTATATTTTTCTAATTTCATCGCTACATGTCCTTTGACAGACTTTACGTAAGGCATTTCTGTCTTTTTTAAGTTGCTTAATAAAATGTGGCAAGTTAATATGAAAGTTATGAAATTTTCGTTTAGGTATAGCTATATCTGCGGCATTTTTAATGATAGTGGTAAGCTGATCAACATTCTTATTTATATCACAAACATCCTTAATATTAGACGCAAGTTCTAAATTTTTGTTAATCTCACTTCTGAACGTATGCCAATCGGCTCGCTTATAATCATAGAATTCAGTCTCATTATACAAAAGGCTTATTAAGTTATTAATTGACATAACAACAGGTATGTGATCTGAGTTTAATTCATCGAAGGTATCAATGTTAATGACGGAGTCAATATTCTTTAATAGACCTATATCTACTACACTAGGAGGCGCATTAGAGTAAGGATACAAAGTAAAATTATCTGGGTGTAAAACATTTAAAAAATTAGCGAGAGCATAAGCATAAAGAATTTTACCATTAGCATTCATATTTTTGCAATTCCATGCTGTATTTTTGGCATTAAGATCCCCATATAATAAAACTTTGTTACCCGTGTTAAAGATTAAATTTAATTCTCTAGGATTTATCTTGGCTTTAGGAGGATTATAAGCAGAAACTAATACTGAGTTATCACAGAGTCGGATAGCAACACATTCTAAAGAAGCAGTGTTTAATATAACTTCAGTGTAATTAATGATATCTCTGAATAGAATTAAGACACCCCCCTGTGCCTTGTCTCCTAACCTATCCTTGCGTACAACATTATACCCTGAAACGCTAAACTTATTTTTAGGTGTCAGTCTTGTCTCATTAAGCATCATAATATCTACTTTATGGTCCCAAAGAAATTGCGATAGTTCTCTATAATTACCCCTAATACCATTTGCATTCCAATGCCCTATTCTTAATGAATTTATAGATTTCTTATTTTCCATCATCTGTGATTATTTCAGCGAAAGCTTGGAGCCTATCCAAGTCGGTTTTACAAGTAGCTAACCTATTATTTAACTTTTTAATGAGCCTCAGCATCTTACCTAAGTTACAGAGTTCGTTGAGTTTCCGAAGTTCCATTGCCAGTTCCTGGAAGTCTTGGGTATCTTTGTTACTCGCTGTGTAGTCCTTCTTGTCTTCTGCTGGTACTTTGGGGTTGGCCTGGTGAGTCGAGACGTTTGCCCATGCAAACGGCCTGGTAGGTCTTAGAGGTGGATAGGCATGTTGTGTCCTTGCAGATGGTAATACTTTCTTCTCCCGTGGCTGCTCCATCGGATGTTTCTTGGTTCTGGCATCAATTCCTTCCAGTCTTTTGATGTATGTTGGACAGTTGACATCGTTTGCCTGATGCTCGCCTCCACAATTTGAGCATTTAGGCAGCTTTTTTAGTTTTGGAGCTTCTCCGTTCTCCTCAATATGTTCCTCCTCCGGGTGATTGTCTCTGAGATGCGCCTGCGCGCACTTGACACATTTCGGTGGGTTTTTGCAGTGAGAGCTTCCATGCCCAAATAATTGACACCTACGGCATTGCGTAACACGTCTACTGTTCCTATAATTGTCCCAATATATTCTCACTAGACACACATATTTCACTTTTCTCACTACACTTAGGTCTTGATTTGGCGGTAAGCTTATTAAATAGTTGGGATGATCTGTCGGGATCCTTTGCATCATCCGGATTACTTTGTCGGTTTTTACACCTTGGAGTAGGAGGTCTTCTTTAATTTCCTCAACAGGAATAACAGGCAGTCCCTTGGCCACCAGATGTCTCGATTTCTCATCTTTGAACGGATGAGTAAAGTACGCTGTATGTGAACCATCCAGCTTCTTCTTTATGATCTGGTAGTCATTTTTATCGAACGCGAGGATGGAAAGTCCTCGTCTGGAAAAGTTGAATCTTGTCCTTTTAGAGGCTGTCGCTTCGTTGATTTCCTTCATGACCAGTCCTTGGTTATTTATTTTTGCGGTTAGCACAATAGGTGGTATCCTTTGCTTAGGCTTCTTGACGGGCTCCACCTTGGAGCTAATGTCATCCTCCTCATCCATGCTGGCGGCGTTGTCCGACAGGAATTCGTATCTGTTTTGGGTACAGATATCATCGTTTTCCGTCGACCTTCTAGATCTCTTTGATCTGCTTGAAGCCATGATAGTTGGCGGCGCGGCGCGCCGCACGCCTTCCGCCCTTGCTCAGGAACTGAGAGACGAGAGCTACACACCTTCGCCTCCCAGTTATCGCATTGTTCCCGTAGATGGAAACTTCGTCACTACGAGGACGCCCGTTAGATCGGGTCGTTTTGAATCTCAAAATAAATCGTCACTACGAGGACGCCCGCATTCAAAATAATAATAATGAACTCACGAAGAACTCGGTCGAACTCATAATCAATTATAATGATGTGCTCACGACAAACTCACTCGAAGTCCAATCAATAATGAATGGGAATCGGAATGGTATCTGTCTTCTTGGTCTCGCGGACCGTACTTTTATCAGTCTTGAATGTAGAATATGATACGGCATTTTAGCTTTTATTCTGAAAGGCGCAGTATCTCGGGTATACATTTTTATTTCTTCAAGTTCAGCAAGACGCGAGATTTGGTTAATATAAAAATTCCTCGCTAAACTATGGATTTCGTCTTTAACGGGCTTAATATTGCAGGTTTTATGTAAATCTATGATCCTAGTCTTAGGTTTTGCATTGGTAATCATACGCAGGCATTTGTTTTGGACAATTTGCAGAGTTTTTATGTTTGTCGCTGACGTATTACTCCATATAGGCGCAGCGTAGAGCATAGTTGGTTTTACTATCAAGTTCAAGTTCAAAAATCTCTTTATTGTTCATAAAATCATATACAGTTTTTTGTACCTTTTTTTTAAGAATTTGGTTCCTATCTATTGCGATTTTACCCAAAATTAGTTAGTATATTTTGTATTGTTATGTTCTCATTGATTACTGTGGTAATTTGTGTTTTGGAGCTTAGGGAAAAATTTTAAAGAAAAACCTAATCAATCTTAATGTGAATAAATTACTTAAAACTACTTATATTATTTACAGTATTTACAAGAGGTGCTTAGCCGATAGCTAATTGTGGTTGGTAACAAAATATGGCTATTATTTAATTTGCTTTTGCAGTAAGTGCTGCGGAAGTTTATATTTAATCCTGAAGGGTGCATCCTCATAGCGCAGGGAGCATGTATCCTTCAGGATTGTGAGCAAAGTGAATTTGTTGTTATAAAACTCTTTGGATATTTTATGTATTTCTTCCTTTATTGTGGAGACAGTTTACTGTGTAGATCCGTAATTCTCATTCTTCTTTTAGCATTGAGTATCATTCGAAGACATTTATTTTGTACTCTTTGCAGTTTAGCAATGTTTGTCCTATAAGTACTGCCCCAGATGGGTGCCGCATATAACATTATTGGTCTGATTATCATTTTGTAGACAATAAGTTTGTTTTGTATATTCATTCTACTTTTCCGACATAAGAGAGCATAGAGAGAGCCTACAACACCAAATGCTTTGTTGCAGGCTTTCTTAGAATGTCTGGTAAATGTCTGTTTCGAGTCAAGAATTACTCCTAAGTATTTTGCATATTTTGTTGGTTCAATAATTTTGTTATAGAATTTTAATGATGAGAAATTAATATCACCATCATTGTGTGAAAAAATTACTAGCTCAGTCTTACTAGTATTTATTTTTAATTTCCATCTGTGGAAATATACTTCTAGGTTTGTAATATAATTTTGTAGTTTTTTGATAGCTACTCTCTTACGCCTGGATGAGGTATACAGTGCAGTGTCATCTGCAAATAACGCTAATTTTACAATTTCAGACTTTGGTATGTCGTTCAGATAATATAGAAAGAGGACGGGACCAAGAACAGAACCTTGGGGTACTCCTGCAGCTACATATTTTTTATTCGAATTTTTTCCATTAATGTCTACTACAAATTCCCTACCACTGAGATATCCATCTATTATTTTGATCAAATAATTTGGTATATTGTAATTACGAAGCTTTACTATTAGGCCTTTGTGCCACACGGTATCAAAGGCTTTTTCCATATCAAGGAAGAGTGCGACTGTGCTATGCTTAATATTAAATTTGGTACTAATATGGTCCGTAAGTCGAGCTAGCTGTTGAACCGTCCAGTGTCCCGATCTGAATCCAAATTGTTCCGGAATTAGCTGCTTATTGATACCTTCATGGTCGCGGAGTCTATTTAGAATAACGGTTTCGAAAACTTTGCTGAGAGTAGAAAGTAAGCTTATGGGTCTATAGCTTTGGGAGGAGGTTTTATCTTTTCCAGCTTTATGAACTGGAAGGATTTTTGCTTTTTTCCATTCAGCTGGAAAATAGGTTAGCTTTAAACATGAATTAAAAATGTGCATGATTTGCACTACTGCTTTCTTTGGGAGGTACTTTAAGATTATATTTTGTATCCCGTTCAGACCGGGCGCTTTTTTAGATTTTGTTCTGGCTATTGCTTTTTTTATTTCTTTTGGGGTTGCTAATCTTATCTCATCCAAGTCTACTTCTGATTTGATGATCAAGTTATATTTTTTTATCTACATCTTTATTATTAAGGGGGTCACCCATATTGCCAGTGAGTTTGTGTACATTTTCAAAATTTGTTGCAATTTCCTCAGCCTTATCTTCATCTTTGAATAAAACTTTTTCTGGGGTTTTGAGAGGAGGAATATGTTTTTTATTTTGACCTTTCAGTGATTTTGTCATTTTCCAAAGGGTGTTTTCTTTAATACTAAGGTTGGCAAGTTTGTTTCCCCAGTTTGTATTTTCATGTTCGCTGATTGAGATTTGAATTTTCCTGTTTGCTTCATTAAGGATAGTTTTGAGGTTTAGGTTCCTGGTTCTTTGTGAAATTTTTCTGAGTTTATTTCTGCTCTTTATTTGATTTTTTATATTTTCAGGTAGTTCATGTTTGAACGTGAGAATTTTTTGAGTGGGGATAGCTTTTTGGATGGCTTCGCGTATTATTCCAGTTAGATTTTGGACAGTAAGTTCAATTGATTCTATACTGAAAAGAGAGGAGTTAATTGTCAAGTTTTTATTGACGGATTCTTTGAAAAGTTTCCAATCAGCTTTCTTATAGTTTAGGAAGCTAGGCGAGTTTGGAGTTTCTATATTTACTTGGCTGTCAGACAGAGATATTATAACCGGTTTGTGATCAGAATACAGCTCATCTAATGCATCTATTGATTGTATATTAGTTATATTTTTTACAATAGCTAGATCAACAATACTAGGTTTAGCTTTTGCATTAAAGGGTGAAGTTATCTGGATATAGCAAAGCATATGAATTTGAATTAATAAAATTATAAATAGTATTACTATTTTTATTATTGTTATAGCAATTCCAGCTGGTGTGCTTGGAATTAAGGTCCCCAGCAATCACTACTTTACTACTCATATTTAGTATGTGTTTTAGTTCTGTAACAGAGATATTACTTTTTGGATGCGCATATATAGCTACTATCAAGATGTTATTTATAAGTTGTACGGCATGCGCTTCAAAGGATTTTACATCTAGTTCGACTTCAGTGCAAGGTATATGATTTTTAACATAAATAGCAACTCCCCCCGCTGCTCTTTTACTCAATCTATTTTTCCGATAGCATTTATATCCGCGTATTCTAGTATTTGAGTTTTTTTTGTACCACGTTTCCCCGACCATGAAGATATCAACATCAAAACTTTCTAAGAACAAGGGTATTTCTCGTTTTTTATTGTCATGCCACTGGCATTCCAGTGTACTAATTTTAAATTATTCGATTTATAATGACTACCCATCAAGTTCAACAGCCATCTCATTAATTGCTTGTAGTCTTTGGAAGTTATTTTGGCATAATAAAAGTCTCTCTTTAAGTTTAATGGCTAGTTTAAAAAGTTTACCTATGTCGCATAGCTTGTTGATGTCTTGGAATACGGATAGTAGATCCTGAATGTCCGGTGCTGTGTCCTGTTTATTCTCAGTGCCATGATTCCTTGTTGTGGCATTTCTGGTCCACGCTGATGTTCTTTCAGTTGTAGCTGGGGCTGTTCTGCTGTCTCTCATCGCTCTGCTTTGTGGTAGATGTGGAAAATTCTGCTGTTCACTCATGTATGGTGTATTTCTCTGCCTTGGTGGTGGAGGGTTCCTCTTCTCTCTCAATTGCTGGACCTTTTCTAGATGTTTCTTGTATGTTTCGCAACCAGCGAAATTTGCTGGATGTTCTCCCTTACAATTTACACACTGTGCCTTTTGTTCCTTGGGTTTTTTGCAGTTTACAGTTAGATGATCCCCTATACACTTTACACATCTCGGGTTTTCACAACAGTTAGTCGTTCCATGTCCGAATTTTTGACATCTTCGGCACTGTGTGATTCTTCTGGGGTTTCGATATTTCTCCCAACGGATTCGCATGTAGCATATAACTTTTATTTTGAAGGCTTCTTCAATCTTGGTGTCATCATGAAATTTCACCATGTATACAGGTGCGTCATTTTGTGAGGATGCAGGAGTTCCAGATTTTGTTTTCAGTTGAAAGACCTCAGTCACGTGCAGCCTTTGCCTTTCTAGGTCATTCTTTATGTCTTCTCCTATAAAATGGCCTAGTCCATGGATGACGAGTTTCTTGGATCGTGTTTGTTTTTTCGCGTAGGTAAAGTATTGTATATCTTTTTCTCGAAAGAGTTCCTGGATCTTTTCGTAGTCTTCTTGTAGATCTGTGTAAATTGTCACTCTAGTAGATCCTTTATTCTTCTTGATTTCAGGTTCCCCTTTTATCACGTCATGGATAAGGTTCAGTAATCTTGGGAAGTCATCGACGTATCGGTCCAAAATTATTGGTGGTATCTTTTGTTTTTTAGTCTCAGTCGTTTCCTTGTTTGGGGTGCTCTGCATGTTCTTCTCCTCAGTTTCGGGAGCATCTTCTCTCTTATCCTCAGTCGAATCATCATCTTCCATCCTGGTGTCAGTTGTGAGGGGTTCAAACCTGTTCGTGAGTTTGATGGTGGATTTTTCCGTTCTGTCGTAAGGTTTGAATTTTTCTGAAGTCACGTCGTCCCAGGCACGAACTTTAAATTTATTTTTCGTCGCCATCGTTGGATCTCTTAGGCTGCGCACTTGATGTTTGCTCCACTCGCTGGACAGCGAGGGAGCCTGCACTTCACTTGACACCTGTTGCACTATTGTGGTTTTGCACTTGGGAATAGCACTTCACTCAACTCCTGATCTCACTTCTCACACATAAATCTCCAATTACGATTCTGGTTTCACAATATTTGCGATTGATCTGATCTCCTGGTTTTACTATCATTTTGTACAAGAGAATTTTGTTCTTAATGCTAAGCGAGCTCCGCCTGCCAATGAGACAGTGCAGCGCACCTACAGTCTTGAATGCGTTCTTCCTAGCTTTTTTAATATGTGGAATAAAGGTGAGCTTATAATCTAGAACGCCTCCTAAGTACTGGACGCTAGTTTTCTTTTCTATACATAAGTCACTTAACATAAAGTCAGCTACATTTTCTTTCTTAGTATTCCTAGAAAAAATAATAAACTCTGTTTTATTAACATTAACCTTAAGTTTCCACGTATGAAAAAATTCAAGCAATAGTTTGACATATTGTCTCAGTTTCGTAGTTGCGAACCTTTTACTAAAAGAGGAGAAGAAGGCTGCAGTGTCATCTGCAAATAGTAAAATTCGCGGAGTGCTGTCAGACGGGACCTCCCTTTGGACATTGTTTCGTGGAATGTCGTTTGTGAAATAAATAAAAAGCACCGGACCCAGTATCGATCCCTGGGGTACACCTGCTGCAATCTTATGTTCGTTAGATATTACGCCTTTTACCGTGACGACAAATTTCCTATCACTAAGATAACTTTGGAGAATTTTTAAAATATAGGTTGGGAAGTTGCACCTAGAAAGTTTCAATATAAGACCTTCAAACCAGACGGTATCAAAGGCCTTTTCGAGGTCAAGAAGAGCTAGTGCAGTACATTTATTTTTATTTAAGTTGGTGCTGATATGATTTGTTAATCTGAGGAGTTGATGAACGGTGCTTCGGTTTTGTCTGAAGCCAAATTGTTCCGGAATCAAAATTTTATTCTTATTTTCAAAGTCGAGTATTCGATTGTATATTACTTTTTCAAAAATTTTGCTAATAGTGGGTAACAGACTGATTGGTCGGTAGCTGGCAGGTGACTGTTTGTCTTTCCCGGCTTTGTGAATTGGCAATATATTCGCGATTTTCCAGTTATTTGGGAAATATGCATATTTGAACGCTGTATTAAAAATGTACGCAAGTTGCACGAAGGCTTTTTTGGGTAAATTTTGTATTACAATGTTCTGGATGCCATCCAGGCCCGGTGCTTTTTTGGGTTTTATTCTTTTAACAATATTTTTAATTTCTGTAGGGGAGGTGAGATCGATGTCTTCTACATTAATGCTTTGGTTGGCCATTTCTTGCCACCTAGCAATGGCAAGATCCTCAATAGTAGTGTCTCCCATGTCAGATGTCATGCAATGGACTTTTTCATAATTTGTCGCTAATAAGTTGGACTTATCAGGGTCACCATAAACAAGCCCGTTCTCATCCCTCAAGGCAGGTATGGGTTGCATACTATTTTTTAAACAGCATTTAGTCATTTTCCATATAGAATTATCTTTAGGGTTAAGGGTATCAAGCTTGTTATTCCAGTTTTTATTATTGTATTTTGCAATTTTCCTATTGATAGTATTTGTGAGTCTATTTTTAATTTTAAGAATTTCATCGCTATGGGTTCTTTGACACATATTTCTTAATATGGTTTCTAGTTTTATTCAAATCTTTAATTTCAGAAGACAAGATATAGATTGCTTCCCCCTACACCGTTGAGTAAATGACTGGTAAATTTTGACTGACAAAACAGTCGTTTTAACTGATGAATCAGTCAATATTGGTGACTGATTCAATCAGTCACTCAAAATGACTGATTCTCAGGAAATAAAAGTGACTGATTGGTCAGTCATTTTCGAAGTGACAAGTAAATCAGTCATTTTATGTTAGAATAAAGTAAGGAGGGGTGCTTGCTATACGAAAATAATTAGAAATTCCTTTTTAGCCATTACGTGAATAATACACTTATAAAATGCTACTTATATTAATAATCTAATTTTTATTAAATATTAACGATAAGGGATTATTTCTTAATTGAGTAGCAATAAATAATTAATATAAATAATGATTTATATCACATTTTTCTATATTATTGTTATTATTAAAATTCTACTTTATTAATTTTGTATATAATTATAATATTACATCATAAAAATGTTTTATTATAAACAATATATATATATATATATATATATAAGATTATATTCGTCAAAATTAACCACACGGAAAAAATTTATCCGTGAAGAAGTCACGAACTTGTAGCTAGGTCTCGGATACAAGATAAAAAAATGAAACATTAAATCCTTATTTCTATGAGAAATATATGGATAAATTTCGAAGTTTCTTACGAACAGTTCGAATTTCCTACGAACAGTTCCTGAAAATTTCAGACTGAAATAAAAAGAGGAAAAATTTTATTTGTGCGATTTAATTTTATATTAATTTATAAATTCGCAACTCAGAAGATTCGAACCTCAAACACTGCTGACTCACCAAGTTTCTAAACATAAACCAGGAGTGCGTAAACACGCGCAGCCATCGAGGCCAAACAAAATAGGTATTATAAAACTTCTAGCCACTCATCCGACGAGCTCATGGCCCACATACGAGCGCACACACGCACCGCGCGTGTGTGCGTGGGCCACGTACAGGGAGACTTGTTTCGAGTTCCCAGATTCGTCAGGCAAGCTCGTGAGTGCTCTGAGAATCTTTTCCCAATCACTCGTAATATTTTTTTAATTATTCACGTAAACAAAAAGCGATGAACCGTTTTAGAATTTTCACATCGAGTTCGTCAATCTTTCTCAAAGTTCGTAGGTTATTTACGAAAATACATAAATATCCGATGAATTTTTCTCATATCCGAGACCTAGCTACTAGTTCGTGACTTTTTTACGGATAAATTTTTTCCGTGCAAGTGTACGGTTAAAAAATTTTTTATGTAACATATAATCCAAATACAGGGGCTGGAATTTTCCGAAGAATTTTCACATTTTTGTAACCCGCCAATTTTCAAGTAATAGAATAATTTTTGCTACAATGTCCATTGATGACAGACTGTCGGTCTTGCCTGCATCAAACAATAGTACGTTGCTACCTAATGGCATTTCTACCTACACACAGGTACATTTTCTTGTACGTGCGGCTCAGCCATGGAAATATACCTGGATTATTTTCGCACTTGAAGCTTCACTATTCCGTATCTTTCAAAAGAGACAGTTCTTGAGTTCATGACTCATTAGGGAACATACGAATTCAAATCGTTTCAGTTCAAATTTCCTCTTTAAAGTGTAAAGTTCGGGTCGTTGTGCAAAGTGTA
This sequence comes from Andricus curvator, assembly GCA_932195095.1. NCBI lineage: Eukaryota > Metazoa > Arthropoda > Insecta > Hymenoptera > Cynipidae > Andricus > Andricus curvator. Next base: position 10,058 of record CAKNYM010026322.1, on the reverse strand, counting down.
AATTTATCGTGGAAGAGTAATTTTTCTGTGATTGGACTATTTTTGTAGCAGTGGTGTATTGTACGGTATTACTATATAAACAAAAAAGGTAAGCATAAATCTTCCGTTACTTGAAGCATACAATTCTATTGTTATACATTCTTTTGTTATACATTTAATAAAGGAGAATGTTAAAAATCGATCGATTTCCGTCCCGCTCCGGAACGTTTTCTAGCTATTGGAAATTGCTCTAATAGACTTGTACTTGATGGACATACAATGCAATTGCCTATCTCATTCAGCGGCTAAACAAGGTTAAATGATTTTACGCTTGTATGGCAAACTGCAGCAATTTCCCCGGAGAAACCCGGTTTGAAACATGTATTTCCATCAAATACAAGCCTATTAGAGCAATTTCCAGTAGCTAGAAAACGTTCCGGAGCGGGGCTGAAATCGATCGATTTTTAACATTCTCCTTTTGGTATATTTTTCAGATAATTTGAAGGCTCTACTGGTCTTGCCCGAGATGTTGCCTATGACCAATTTCACGAAAAAAGGAACCAAAAGGGTAAAACTTTAAACATTGATTGTGACCAGGTTTTGAGATTCCGAAAAAAGATCTCATACGATTTGTTAAGGTAAGAATTTTATTTTAAAATGCAAAAGTGAAAATATAGTTTGAATGTATAGTTAATGTATAGTTATACACATCATTGAAACGTTTTTTTTTATTTTGAGAGCGAAATAAACGTTGATGAGTTTATTCAAAAACTGTCGAAAACAACTCAAGGTAAGATCCAGCCGTACATTTTATGTGCAATATTGAATAAATTATTATATTATTAGTACTTAAGTTCTTTATGTACAGGGGGCGAACATACGGTGTCGACATAGTTTGAATAAATATATGTATATAAACGGAAATTATTTGTATATTGATATTCTTAATTGAATTCCTCCATTTTATAAAATAATTATAATAAAGCATAAATGAGTGATTCAATCAATCAAAAGTGAATGGTTTAATCAGTGAAAGGTACAGTTTATAACAGTCAAAATGACTGATCAAATTCTATCGAAATGAGTGATTTAAGCAGTCAAAGTTACAGTATAAATCAGCCAAAATGACTGATTACATCAATCACAATGACTGATTACATCAGTCACAATTACTGCTTACATCAGTCAAACTCACTGATCAAATCAGTCAAAATTACCAATCAAATCAGTCAAAATGACTGATTTGGTGCTTTTATCTCCCTTTCTTTTGTATATGGGTACGATAATCGCTTTTCTCCAATCGTCTGGCACTTCTCCCATCTCGATACATATAAATTTATCAATTCGCAGAACCTGTGAGGTATGTACTCGCCACCGTATTTAAGCATTTCAGCGCTAATACAGTCTACACCAGCAGCCTTACCGTTTTGCAAGTTCTTAATTATACCTCTAACCTCAGTTACACAGACTTTTTCAATTGGGTTTTCTAATGCATTATGTTCTATGTCGCAGTTCTGTTGCCGTATATCTTCACCTCCTAATAATTCTTTAAAAGTGTCTTTTAAAGCATCTGCTATGCCGTCTATTTCATATAGCATTTCACCTTTGCTGCTTCTCATGCTGACAGAATCTGTACTTTTACTTTCCTTTGTCCTTGACTAGTCGTTTAACTTTCCTATTTTTGTGTCTGTAATCGCTTTTAAGTCTATTTCTCTCCTCATCGCTAAGACCTGTGATGTTTAATGTTCTCTTGTGCGTTTTTTTCTTTTTATTGCTTATAAGCGCTTCCCAAGTTGCCCTATCTATGCGTTCGTTCAACCTATTTTGAAATTGTTCGCACTTCCGGTTTCTGTAAATTTTCAATCTTTATTCGCGTTTGTTTCGTTTTTTTTGTTGTTATAATTGAGAAATTTTTTCCATCGACAGATAATTTTGCCAGAGTGAGTTAACAAAATTATGACGGGGAGATGATCAGAGTTAAGTTCAATATCACGTTTAATACTTCTAGCTAAGCCTATATCAACCGTACTAGGGGAGCCTTTATTATAGTGATATAAAGTATAGCCATTAGGATCAAGAATTTTGTACATTTTATTAACAGCAAAATCCAGAATTATCTTTCCATTAGCATTATTATTGTTACAGTTCCAAAAAGTATTTTTTGGATTTAAATCACCATACATAATTAGTTTTTCCCCTAATTTATTCAAGAGACAGAGATCATTATTATACATTTTTTCCTGGGGTGGATTATAAACTGAAACGATTATTAACCCATTATTAAGTTTAATAGCTACGGCTTCAAGGCTGCTAGTGCTTATTAACACTTCATGATACTGGATCACGCTTTTGACAATGACCATAACCCCGCCCCTACGGTATTATAGCTTCTTTCTTTTATAGGATAGATTCGTACCCAGAGAGTTGAAATTTGATATCACGTTTTAATTTTTTTTCATTTAAAAGCATTATGAAAATGTTATTTTCAACGATAAATTGCTCAAGTTCACTTTTGGTATCCACGCGAGCCATTGCCGTTCCAGTGCTTCAGTCATTATCTCTTGCAGATCTTCAAGTTCTTGTCCTTGATGTCTTCTCTCAGTATCACGTAGATTCTGCCTTGTGGTCCACGTTGTCGCTGACTCAGATACCTGTCTCCTGACAGTAGGAAGCACCGGAAAGTTGGTTTTTAGGAGCACAGGAATATTGGTCCTCTGTGGTTGTCTCTCGTGCACAGGCTTACATCTGGATACCACCTTCAATTAAATTTCAATTTCATAAACGTATTTATTAATCAGTAATTGTACATAAATTGTGTATACACATGTGGATTCTTATTTGGAGTACCTACCCTGTTCAGAATAAGCCTACTTTAATTATGAGTTATTGTAATGGTGGTATTTCGCATGTGCCAAGTGGTATTGCACTTATTCAATGAGTTAGAAATCAGGAGAAATTTTTAATAAATACCTGATAAATTTTAATAAAGCTTAACCTAAAGAGAACTATACAATATTTACAGTGATATATCGTCTTTATAAAGACAATGTTTTTTACCTTAGATCTCACCTTAAAGTAACATATGATGTGGGAGTTTATGTTTAATTCTGAAATGCGCAGTTTCGTTATTTATTAGAGGGATGTTTCTAATTGACTCGATGTCATTCAATTTGATTTCGTAGAAATTGTTGGTTAAGATATAAACATGATCTCTAATATACTTAATAGAGAATTTATCATGAAGCTCCTTAATTGTTTTAGTATTATCTATCATGTTTAGACATTTATTTTGAGGCCTTTGCAGGTTGCCGTAATCAGATTTACATATGTGCTGCTCCAGACGGGAGCTGCATACAACATTATGGGTCTTATAATTGTTTTATAAATAATCAGTTTATTTTCGCTTAGGCCACTTCTTTTACACAGTAGAGGGTAGAGGATACCTATACAATATTTGTATCCTTTCTTACATGCTTCAGTAGCGTGTTTTCTAAACGTAAGGGTTTTATCTAAATTTTGTTCTAGGTATTTAACAGATTTACTAATTTCGACGTTATGATTAAACATGACCCTTGCAGAACGCCAGCCTTGGCATAATGGCAATCCGAATGAGTGTTATTTACTTTTACTCGAAATTTCCTGTTCTGGAGGTAGCTAATAGTAATTTTAATTAAATATAAGGGTATAATTAATTTTCTTAATTTGAATATTAGGCCCTTATGCCAGACTGTGTCGAATGCTTTCTCTAAATCAAGCAGTAGAAGCGAAGAACATTTATTTACATTAAAATTGGTACTTATATGATTAGTCAGTTTCATTAATTGATGAACACTATGTCTATGTCGAAACCCAAATTGTTCAGGTATTATTTGCTTGTGTTTACATTCATGGTCCCATAATCTATTATAGATAATTCGTTCAAATATTTTACTAATTGTCGGAAGCAAACTTATTGGTCGGTAACTTTGGCGAAAGATTTTTTCTTTTCCTGCCTAATATATCGGTAGGATAGTTGCATTTTTCACTCAGTTGGGAAATACATACATTGATTAGCAGTTCGAACTCGAAAGTTCATTGCTTCACTAGCCGGTTCGGGTAGTGTTTCTAGGTGGATACTGGATATTTACTACCAATGTGGGCCCACCACACCCACGACGGGCGAACAGCACGCAGAATTCCTGAACGGTCACCCATCCAAGTACTAACCGCGCCCAACAATGCTTAACTTCAGTGATCTTGCGAGAACTGGTGTTTTCAGCGTGGTATTGCCGTTGGCCAGTTGGGAAATAGGATAATATAAAACATGCATTGAAAATATAAGTGATTTAAACTATAATTTTCTTGGGCAGATTCTTAAGAATTCTATTTGAGATATTATCGGAGCCAGGGGCTTTATTTGGCTTGGTTCTTTTAATTGCTGATTTGACTTCTTTCGGTGTTGCAAGTTTTATATGATCCATATTTAGATTAGAATTAATTATTTCGCTGTAACAATGATTAACTAGTTTCCTAGCGGCTTCATCATTCATGTCTTTGGCCATTAAGTGTACTTTCTCATACTGGAACGCCAGAACATTTGCCTTATCCTTATCTTCAAAAACTAGTCCTTGCGGGCCATGCAGTATTGGAATTACATTGGTGCGATTTCCTTTCATTATTTTGGTTAACTATCGCCAACTTATAACTTATCGCCAACGGCGATACCACGCTGAAAACAAAAGTTCTCGTAAGATCACTGAAGTTAAGCATTGTTGGGCGCGGTTAGTACTTGGATGGGTGACCGTTCAGGAATACTGCGTGCTGTTGGCCCGTCGTGGGTGTGGTGGGCCCACATTGGTAGTAAATATCCACCTAGAAACACTACCCGAATCGGGTAGTGAGGCAATGAACTTTCGAGTTTGAACTGCTGATCAATGTATGTATGTATTTTGGTCAACTTCCAGAGAGAGTTATCTTTTGACTCTTAAACTTAATCTGTTAGAAATGCTTTTATGCGTCTCTACATCGTTGTCATGCTTGTCTAATTTTATTTCTATCTAGAATTAATTGTTTAATATGGGTCGGTGTAACAAATTTAGTATCGAACGGCTGGGATGATGGAATGTTATCCGAGATTGCTATAGCGTTTTTATAATTTAAGAAAGTTGTACGTGCTACGAGGATGTTTTCTGAATTATTTAGTTCTATTATGACAGGATTGTGATCTGAATGAAGCTCGTTTTTAGTTTCAATGCTAACAAGGTTTTGAATATTTTTTGTTAGGGCAATATCTGCAGTACTGGGAGGGGCTGTGTAGTTATAGGGAAACAATGTGTGGCCCAAAGGATATTCTACATTCTAGAGGTGACTGTTAATATATTCAAATAAAAAGTTACCATCTGTATTATTTGCACTGCAATTCCATGCCGAGTTTTTGGCATTCAAATCCCCTGCAATTAGAACTTTTGTTCTTAAAGCAAACAGTTTGTCCAATTCTGATGCTATTAAGGTAGATCGAGGTGGTGAGTACACAGAAATAATTTTTCAAATTAATACCCACGGCTTCCATTTCATGTGTATTAGTGTCGATTTTATGAAAAATTATGCCCTTTTTAATTAGTATGGCTATGTCCCCTCCCCCGCTGTTATCAGCTCTATCTTGCCTAACTAAATTATACCCGGGTACTTTGCATTTAGATTTTTTTTTTAATTTAATTTCGCAGATCAACACTACATCAATCTCATGCGTGTTCAAAAATGTCGAAACTTCTAGAATGTTCTCAGTAAGTCCATTAGCATTCCAGTATGCGATAAGTAATTTATTACGTCTGTCTTGCGTTTGAGTAATATTCGAGCAGTGTTTGAGTTATTACAGTGAATTTTTCAATTTTATTTTTGCAGTTTGAGAGTGACCTATTTAAATTCTGAAGCAGGCATAAAAATTCGGCATGATCGATTTGTTCATTTAGGGTATTGATTTCATTACTTATGCTACTTATAAGTTGAGTTGAGCTGGAGATAGATGTCAGTTGTTGAGTTGCTGCAGATGACATCAGGTTTTGAAGTTTTTCTGTAGGGCTCTTCTGTGAGAATTGGTTCATCCGTGCGGTCAGCGGCCTGAGTGTTGGAAATTCTGAAGACTTGAAGCTTGGTAGAGGTCAGCTCGACTGCATGTTCACCTTTCCTTGGCTCTTCTTCAGCGCAATTTTGTTGATGTGATCAACGTACTTTGGACATTTCCTGTAGTTTGAAGTGTGCGCTCCTTTACATTTTACGCAGGCTGGTTCGCTTGTTCGTTCCTTCTTACAGCCATTAGTAAGGTGTGGTCCACCGCACTTGACGCAGTTTGAAAGATGATTGCAGTGGCAGGTCCCATGTCCGAACCCCTGGCACCTATGGCTTTGGGTGACAATTTTTGTGTCTGGGCTTAGAGTGATTAGGTAAGAAGGATGAGTTTTCTTTCAATCATTTTTGTCCGAATCAGCCTGCCTAGCATCAGTGTTGTTTGAGTCCGTTCGCTTAGAGTCAACCCTTTTCTGCTTCATTTTAACACATTTAACATTTGAGAAACCTTGTTCACGCAGGTCTTCGATGATGTCTTCAATTGGGAGGTCAGGCAAACCTTTGATGACCATTTTTAGTGACTTTCCTTTCTTTTCAGCATACGTATGGAAGTTGAGTTTGTTGTTTGTGAAGATCTGGACCAGTGCAGCATGGTCCTGCATGTTATGAGGTTTGAAGGTGTATGTTTGGATTTTGACTTCAGTTCTGTGACTTCAGATTCGTTATCAGATGTGATACTGTCAGCGTCATTGGTGTCCATAATCTCACTAGTTGGGATTGAGCCTTGTAGATTTCCAAGTAGATCGAATTTGTTAAAGATTTTCAGGATTGCTTCTTCTATAGTTGCCTTTTTTAGAGGGCTCGCCTTTGGATAGTTTAGAGGATTTCCTATTCATGCTCGTATTGTTTCTGACTACGGGTTCCCATATCCCGTGGTCCATTTTGTTAGCACTGTCGGCCATAAGGCCTCCAGTATTTTTGTCCACTCTTGCCACAGAAGATATTTTGTGAAGACTTCCTTGGTTCAGGAACTTACGAACAGACAGACACGCGCCAAACGCCCTTATCTGTCGGTAGTCAATAAATCAATGATTATGACAATCATGGATTCCACCTTGGTCAGGAGTTTCAAATATGTAGGACACTTACTTAGAGTAGTTCGCCGGATGCATCCCTGCGCAGTTTGCGCATTTAGGAGGGATTTCCTTAGTCTTCTTGCATTTAACTGTTAGATGTTCCTCATCACACTTGACGCATCTGGGAGTGTTTCTGCAGTAGGTAGTTCCATATCCAAATCGCTGGCTTCGATGACATTGAGTGATCTTTCTCCTGTTTCTGTACTATTCCCAATGTACTCGAACATAACACAGGTAGCGGATGTCCTTGACTTTTTTAAGATCCTTGTTATGCGGAAAGTTTATTAGGTAGATAGGTTGATCTGACGGAAGCTCGTCCTTAGTCTTAGTCTTCAGGATTGTGATTTTATGACATTTAACAACCTGCCGGTCCAAGTCATCCTAACCCGGTAAGAAGGCTTGAATAGAATAGGATTGAAAATTTCAATTCATGTTAATACCTGATTTTCCCTTCGTTCTCTTAAACCAGAAACAGTAATTAGGAAGAAGCAACTGCTATACGTTTCAATACAGTTTGAAAAATATAATTTTCTACCTATCTAATAACAAAAGCAGTAAAAGGACAATTTACTGACGATTATTAAAGAATTTATTATTACTATATGTATGTATAATTATATTAATTAATTAAATAATTATTTAATTAATTATTCAAGTTAACTAATGTTTTCAGAATACATAAATTCTTTTTGGTATCTCGGTATCACAAATCCTATTTCATTCAATTCAGTTATACCATTTGGAATTCAGGATAATACGTTTCATATAAAATCAATTCAGATTTCTTGAATTGAAATCACACCATCTCTCCGCAATTTAAACTTGAATTCACTGTAATAGACCCTTCCTAACTTGAATTCAAAAACCGGTAATTCAGAAAATTCAATGTACACATTTCGCGAATGAATTAAACTGAATTGAACACACTTCATATCTAACCTTCTTTTTGGAATAGACGGGAATTACATTTCTGAGCCACTTATTACTTTCATGAACATTGAAGCCTGAGGGGAAAATCATGTATTAAAAATAATAGGATTATCTCTACTTTCACGCTGAAATGTTAAATTTTTAATTCTATTCTATTCAAGCCTTCTTACCGGGAAAGTTGATCCTGAAGATGATAATCACACTTTGCTATGTCCAATTCCTTTATTAGTGTGGAGTAATCTTCCTCATTCCCTGCATAAATGGCCAAACTTTTCGGGGAATAGTGCAGTTTTGAGTCCCCTTTTATGAAGGATTTTAAACTTGCGACAAAACCTGAATATTCATCCAGATCATGAGAGATGATTATAGGTGGCATCTTCTCCTTCTTTCTGGTTGTTGCGTTGACCTTCTCTTCCTGCACATCCACCCCTACATCATGATTCTCATCCATTTTCACATCCTGATTAGGACTAGTCTTATCACACTCCTCACTGTTCTGTAGGACTTCATATCGATTGCTGAGAGGCAATTCGTGTGCACCGACTGTGAGCTTGGGCAGACCAACTCTTCCCTCAGGGGTCCTTTGTTGGAAAATGGGGAAAAAATTTCTTAATTCTGCAATCAACGATTTAAAAGTAATGTATTTAAAATCTACGTATTTTTTCGATTCCAAAGACATGTAATTTGTCTATAAAGGTTGACAATTTGAGAAGTATTTAGTATTAAATTGAATAATCAGCTAAAGTTTCTTGATATTAAACTCCTTCAAATTTTCAACTTTTCTAGGCAAGTAATGTATCATTGGAATCGGAAAAATTCGTAGATGCTGATTATGCTATTTTCAAATCGCTATTTGAAAAATTAAAAGTTTTTAAATTTCCTTACTTTGACGTGCCTGTGGACAAAAGACCCCTTCTGGAGTAAGCTCACCCACATTGAGGTCTGTGTACAGAACGAAAAGTAGAAGAAAAAATTAAGCCGGGACGGGCCTGACCATACCTGAAAAGTGAGCAAAAAGCGAGGCAAAAAGTTTGCCGACCACTGGAGTAAAGTACACTGCATGAGTGTATGTGAACCATCCAGATTCTTCTTATACCTGAAAAGTATAATTTCAAGGTCAAAACTGATAAAAATAAGTTTTTTAAGAAGAAAAATAATCTGTTAGCATTTTTTTTCATGAAAATACGGTGAGTGTAGACGCCACAGACAAAGTATTTTCGGCGTAAATAGGAACTTTGTCAAATGTAACAGATTATTCATTTAAATTACAAAAATTGCTCATAAGTAGAGTGAAAAATTATCGATTTTATTTAAATAGTGTTATTGTTTGATCCTCGGTATCGGCCATCTTGCTAATTGACGCAAGCCTTAAACACTTAATATGAATATTTAATCACGCGTAGCAAATAATCGAAATTTCGTTTAAATTACAAGAATTGTGTATAATATATATAAAACATTATTCACGTGACCAGTCACTTCAAATAATTAGACATTTTTTAAGTTAATTACTTTTTATTCTACTAAGCTACAAACATAGGCATGATGAGCGTACGCGGAGACCGAACGAGAGGTCTATGAAAGCCAGCCCCGCAGTGCCAGAGATTCGGGCGTGGCACACAACACTGTTATGCCAAACCTAGATGTGTGAAGTGCCTCAAAGAGCACCTTACAGCAGACTGTCCAAACATCAGGGACAAAGACAAGCCGCAATGCGTAAACTGCAAAGGAGATCACCCAGCCAATTTCACGGGATGTGAAACATACAAACTCCAACTGGAAAAAGTACGACAACTGCGAATGCAACGACAAGGACAGACACAAAGGAAAACTACCACCGTAAAGGGATATAGCGGAGATGTGCAGAGGAACTTTCCTGTTCTACCAACGACTACGCAAACTGTAAATCCAGCCCAAAGGCCTGCTACCTCCGCCTGGACCTCCCACAACGAAACTCAACGTCAACATAGA
>CAKNYM010026319.1:0-14607 GCA_932195095.1 Andricus curvator | reverse complement strand
TTATCCTCATCCCAGTTTTTTAATTAATATTAAAATCTAAAACGAGGAACCATCAATTATTTAACAAAATATAAGGTAAGTTATGTCCATTAAGACGTAACATACCTCGTATATTTTTGGTACATCGGCCTTGAAAATTAAAAACTACAAATATAGAAATAAATTCAAATTTGTTTGTCCCTTCTATTTTAACGTAAAATCAATTTCAAATCAAAACAATTCAAAACTTTCCTCATCCATTACTTCCAAAATGTATGTTAAATAACCTACACAAATTACCTATCCTACTTGTGCTTTGTAGCAGAGTATACTGCCTGTGCTTTGTAGCAGGGCATTATTTCCAAAAAATCCTCCTTAATCTACCTGTCATAAACTACCTATCCTGCATGTGCTTTGTAGCAGAGTATCCATATCGGTATACATCCTGCCTGTGTTTTTTAGCAGGGCATTCATTCCAAAATTCACCTAAAGTACCTTACAAATATGTCGTTTTAGAAACTGAGATAACTATAAAATCTTTTTCCAATTATTTCAGAAATTTTAAATTTTCTCAATAATCACCTATTTTTTCAAAAATTATGTCGAAATTTGTTCGCTCTCTTTTACGTGTGGTTAAAAAATCCATTAAAAAATTGAAATATAATAAACTTGACAATTAAAAAAGAAAAAGCACTGGAAATCAAACTTCGAATTACTACTTGTCTATGATATTTTTTTTTTTACACTGTCTATATTATTTATTTCTGTGCGATATTATTTCTTTAACCTGTCAATGATTTTTACCTGCCTGATTATATTTACATGTACGTGTCCATATTTATCATTCGATTAAATTTTTATTTTTAAATCGTGTGTGAATATCTAACCCAAAAAGTGTCGAAATATTCAAGAAATAAAAAATTATAAATGTCCGCCCCAGGTTCAAAAACAAACTTTGAAAAACGCGTTACACGAAATCAAACACAAAAAGACCCCGCGTTAGCAGAAATAGTAGAAAATACACAAAATCTTCCCACACGAACAAGAAAATCTCTAAACTATAATCTAGAAAACTTAGAAAAACAAGACTCACCGATAGTCCAAAGATTAAAAGATACTAGTGTAATTTATGCTTCAAACTCAAATTTTGAACAAAACGAAACATTAGGAAACGATACCCTTCTAGATAAAACTTTAACAAACAGCAGAATCAACTTTAGAGCAAATTCCACTGTCGCAGATTCAGAAAAATCAGTAGAAACAAATTCTGTAGAAAGCCAAGAGAATTCCAAAGAAAAATCAGTTAACTCATTTTCAAACTCATTTTCCGATTCGCAAAAATCACAAGAAATAACACTTTTTTCAAAACAAATAAATTCAAATATCGGAATAACAGACGTTGATAAGCAAATTAAAATTGAACATATTATACCACAAATAATAATAACAAACCCTAACGGAGACAATTTAGATTTATCAGACTCAGACTCTGAAATTAAAAAACACAGTATGAGTAAACTCCCTAACAACCAGCAAATCTCACTTCGAGATGCGCTCGAAGTCGTCCCTCTGTTCGACGGAACAAATAACGTCCCCTTTTCACATTTCATAGAATCATGTTTCGAAGCAAGATCAATGGTCCCTAACACCGAAGCCGAAGCAAATTTAGTAAAACTACTTCGTTCTAAAATCTCGGGAGAAGCAAGAAAATGCATTTATGGTCACACATTTCATTCAATTAAAGAATTAATAAATAAACTCAAAACGGTATACGCTCCTACTAAAACAGTATATCAACTCCTAGGGGAACTCGGTAGTATATACATGTGGGAAAACGAAAATGTAATCTCTTATGAATCACGTATTAAAAAAATAACTGACAGAATAATTGACGCTCACAAAATGAACAATAAAGGAACTGCTGAAAAATCTTTTCAAACTGAATTAGAAAACTATGCGATGGATCATTTTATTAGAGGACTCAGACCAGAATTATAAATGAGAATAGGAACAGCAGATTCATTTTCGCAACTTGCTACTAAAGCAATTGAAATTGAAAAAAGATTAGCAACCAACAAAGACATAAGAAAAGAATCGCGACCTGGTCTTTATTCAGGAGAAACTTCTAAATCTAATAAAGTACACTTCACGAGAGGAGAAAATGCACAATGTCAATTTTGCGAAAAAGCCGGTCAGGTAGCATCAGTATGTCGTATTCCTGCAAGACAATTATCAAACCCTCAAAATACTCAATTTAATCGAACAAATCATTTTCAGACACAATTTCCTAATAATTATTCAAGACCTCACTTTAATAATAACAATAATCAAATACAATTTTTTCCGAGTAATTTCCAAAATCAAAGACAATTTTCTCCAAATAATTTTCAAAGACAATCATTTCCTAATAATCCTCAGAATCAAAGACAATCTTTTTCTAATTATCCCCAACATCAGACTAATAATGGATTTCAACAACAAAACAATTGGTTAAATAACAAACCCCGATATGAGCCGTGGGGAACTCAAAATAAATGCAACCAAGATAGACCACCGTGGAGAGGGCAGGCACCTAGCCAACAATGAAATAGAAACGATTCTCGAAATGACCCGAAACACGTGAATAACTACCAGCATGAACCTAATAAAATAATATGTCACTATTGCAAAGAACCGGGTCATGTAATTAATGATTGCCGTAAAAGACAATATAATAATCAATATCAACAACAACAACAACCGCAACAATTAAATCCTCCACAACAAATAAACTCGGAAAACTCCAACGCCCTTCCCAGACCGGTTGCTCAGAGGAAGGCCTAAAGAAAGAATTAAATGCATTCGACCCTAATTTTGAAAATATAAAGGAACAAAAAACAGTAAAAGTAAACTTAAGCGTCACTGATACTATACCTCACATAACATTATCAACAAATGGTTTGAATAATCCTGTAAGATTAATGATTGATACAGGAGCAGGTCCCAATTTAATTAAAGAAAAAGCAGTCAAATCGTGCGTGAAAATTAATAAGCAAAATTGTCTCAAATTGACAGGAGTTAACGAACACCCAGTATACACTCTCGGTCAAATAACAATAAATATTTTAGAATTTCCAACCATTTTCAATATAATTTCCAATGAAGTACCATTTGAACACGACGGAGTTTTAGGAAGTGAATATTTTCGCAAAAACAACATAAAAATAAATTATGCAGAAAAACAACTAGAAATCAATGAAAAACACTATCCATTTGACTCCTCTGAAATAATCACAATTCCGCCTAGATCAATTTCTGATTTTTATATACGAGTTAAAAACAACGACAAAGAAATAGGGTACGTCCCTGAATTATTGCCTAAAGACAGTGGTATATATTTTGGAAACGCAATAGTTAAAAATAACAACGGTAAAGCATATTTAAAAATCGCTAATGCTCGTGAAGAACCAGTAGTACTTGCAATTCCAACTGTAGAAATTCTCGACTTTGAAGAATTGACATCTGAAGATAACGAAGCCTTTATTACACACAATCAAAATGAAAATAATGAATACCAAACAGTCGAACAAGTCCTTAGTTGCTTTCTAAATTCAAATAAAGATAGAGATTATGTTCACCAAACCTTCAATATTGCAAATGAAGATAGAGTCAAGTCAATAAAAGAACTATTACGTCTTGAAAATTTAAATAAAGAAGAATACGCACATGTAGAAAAACTCATTGAACAAAACGCAGACCGATTCCATATACCAGGAGAAATACTCGAAGGCACAAACGTATTACAACACAGCATTATAACCACGGACGAAATACCAGTATTTACACGACCATACAGACTCCCTCACGTCCAAAAAGAAGAAATTCAAGATCAAGTCAAAGAATTAATTAAGACAAAAATAATAAAGCCATCACAGTCTCCATATAATACACCAGTATTTCCAGTCCCTAAGAAACCGGACTCCCACGGAAACATAAAATGGCGTATGGTTTTAGATTATCGCAAATTAAACGAAAAAACTATCAGTGATTCATACCCACTTCCAAACATTACAGAAATATTAGATCAATTAGGAAGAGCCCAATACTTTTCGGTATTTGACTTAGCATGGGGATTCGACCAGATAAAAATGGACCCTAGAGATTCACACAAAACAGCTTTCTCTACTCCTTTTGGACACTATAAATTCGACCGCATGCCGTTTGGTTTGAAAAACGCCCCTGCCACCTTTCAACGCCTTATGGACCTAGTATTAACTGGCCTTCAAGGCACTGAACTTTTCGTGTACCTAGATGATATAGTTATTTATGCGGATACTTTAGAAGAACATGATAAAAAATTCACAGAATTAATAAATAGATTACGTAACGCAAATCTTAAATTACAACCTGATAAATGCGAATTTTTGCGCCCTGAAGTAAAGTACCTCAGACATATTATCGATAAAAACGGAGTGAGACCAGACCCTAACAAAGCAGAAGCCGTCAAGGAATTTCCAGTCCCTAAAAAACCAAAAAATATCAAAGTTTTCATAGGATTATCAGGATATTATAGAAAATTTTAATCGACGGATTTTCAAAAATCGCCGGACCTCTGAATAAATTATTGAAAAAAGACACACCATTCGTATGGGCAGATTCCCAGCAAACTGCATTTGACACATTAAAAGAAAAATTATGTAACGCGCCTTTATTACAACGACCAGATTTCTCGCAACCTTTTGTCTTAACGACAGACGCATCAGGATTTGCCGTTGGTGGAATTTTATCACAAGGAAAAATTGGCAAAGATAAACCCATTGCTTACGCCTCTCGAAGTTTCAATGATAATGAAAGAAAGTATGACACTTATCAAAAAGAAGCCCTAGCAATTATATTTTGTGTAACACATTTCCGCCCCTATCTATACGGACCCAAATTTACGCTACTAACCGATCACAAACCATTAGTTTGGTTTCAAAATTGCAAAGATCCTTGTTCTAGAGTAACAAGATGGAAATTAAAATTAGCCGAATATGACTTTCAAGTTGTCTATAAAGCAGGTAAAATGAATGTAAATGCAGACGCGTTATCAAGAAACCCCACAGATCTTAATGAAGAAAAAGAAGAAGATACTAAAATAAAAGATGATACTAAAATAGAAAAAAAAGATACTAAAATAAAAGAAAAGATACTAAAATGAAAGAAGAAGATACTAAAATAAAAGAAGAAGATACTAACATAATGAAAGTTAATGAAGAAACATACTCTACACGCTCAAAATCAAATTCAAAATCAAGTTCTAACAAAGACTCACAATCAACTTCAAAATCGAGAACTAACAAAGACTCGAAATCAAATTTTAAATAATGTACTGATACAAGCTCAAAATCGAATACTAATTCATGTTTAAAGTCACAGTCGAGTTTCAATCCAAGTTCAAGTTCTAGTATGAAAATAAATAAAGAAAACGATATTCTCACTGAAGAATTATTTAATCAAGTCAAAGAAAGAATTTATGTATTACTGAATCAAATAGATCTCACAAATCTAAATGAAATAAAATAATCAAAATGCCATGCAATGGTAACAAGGCGAAAAACAAGAAATCAAACTGAAGAAACTAAAAATCCAGTTAATATACAAGAAAATATTCAAGAAATCTTTAAAGAAGATAATAGCGAAGACAATTACGAAAAGGACTCTCAAGAAGAAATAATTATTAAGAAAAGACGCGGTAGACCACGCAAGGCTACACTCAAAACGAAAAACTTTATCCCTACTCTTGCAGCAAAAAAGAGAGGAAGACCAATAAAAGAAATTAGTACTAAATCAAAAAAGGACAATAAAGTAAATACGGACGTTAATCCCGATTATACATCAGACAACACAGACTCTGATCCAGATTATGATGAAAATATAAGAAAGAAAAAGAAATCCTGTGAGAAAAAGAAGAAATTGAAAATTCAAGAAGAAGAAGAAGATAGCAACGCAGAAAATCCTGATTATTTTTCCAGTTCCAGTGAATCAAGCGAAAATGAAAAACTAAGCGATCCTGAAGAAAATTTTTTAGAAGATTACAATGAAAATTTAAACGATGAAAATTTCAATGAAAATTTGTTTAATTTAGATGAAATCAATCCCGATTTTAATGAAGATTTACCAGAAACAAATGACAATAAAGAAACGCATGACGGAGATTCAGCACAAAATCGTCCACCCCCAGAGCCACCGTCGGATAAACCAGCCGTCGGAACGTTATCTAAGCATCCAAATATAATAGACTGCCGCGATAAAATTACAATGAGAAAAGATAACTATGCATACTTTACAACAACGAATGGAGAACCCCGAGATAATGTATCAGGATTATTATTAAAATCGAAGAAGAAAAAAAAGAAAATCTTGCAGAAACACTCAATAGTATAAGGTTAACAATTTTTTCCTTGCATAATATAGCCAGCAAATTAAACTTGAAATCAATCAGTATAGCTAAAACTGGTTACGTAAATATTATACCATGGGAAGAAATCTTGACCCAACTTAAATCCGTATTTTCAGAATGGCCAACGGCCATACCACGCTGAAAAACCCAGTTCTCGTCAGATCACTGAAGTTAAGCAGCGTTGGACGCGGTTAGTACTTGGATGGGTGACCATTCAAGAATACTGACATGAGTGCTGTTGGCACATCGTGGGTGTGGTGAGCCCACACTTGTAGTTATTTATAACTACAAGAAAAACCTAGAAACACTACCCGAATCGGGTAGTGTCACGCCTACCCTGAAAGGGAAATGGTTTAATGGTATATATATATATATATATATATATATAAATACAAAGATAATTATTTGCTCAGAAATCACACAGTATCCCACAAAAGAACAGAAAAATGAAATTTTAGTAGAAGCTCATTCATCAGCATTAGGTGGTCACAAAGGAGTGACAAAAACAGACAATAGAATACGACAACATTTAGTACGCGTCAAAACCAAAAATCCAATGGTCATAACTGACACCCCAGGAACCGCATTCGAAAAGATATCAATGGATATCGTAGGAAAATTACCAAAAACAGAAAAAGGAAATGAATACATTTTAACAATTCAAGATAACTTTACAAAATTTTGTGTAGCTTGTGCCCTTCCAAATCATCAAGCTAGCACAATAGCAGACGCATTCGTAAAGAAATTTATTTGCACTTTTGGCTCACCAAGAGGAGTTTTAACCGATCAAGGTAAAGATTTTTTGAGTAATTTATTACGAAGATTTGCTAAAAGATTTCATATCAGGCAATTCAAAACTACGGCATTTCATCCACAATCAAACGGATCTTCAGAAAGATCTCATCACGTCTTAGCGGAATATTTAAAACAATTTACAGAAAAAAATGCAGAATGGGATGATTGGATAGAATTAGCCACATTTTCCTATAATAACAGGGTTCATGAAACAAAAAAATGTACTCCGTATGAATTAGTTTTTGGAAAACTAGCTCGATTACCTTCCAGTGAACCCCCGCCTGAACATGAAAAATTACAAACGTATGATGACTATACAAAAAATCTAGTAACAAGATTACATGGAATTCGCGAATTAACTAGACAAAATTTAATTTCAGCTAAAGAAAAATGAAAACAATATTATGATAGAAAAATCAATCCTCAAGAATTCAAAGTAGGAGACAAAGTATTTTTATTGGAAGGAGGAAAAATAAAGAAACTCAACAATCAATATTCAGGACCATACGAAGTATTAGAAATTCCAGGAAAAGAAAACGTGAAAATTCAAATAAAAAACTCTCGAGAGTCGTACATATTAATCGACTCAAGCGCTCACTAATTGATTTATCGAAAACAAACTCAAAATCTTTGAAAAAATAAAAACACAAGTTTTACAAATTCGGGCGTCTTTTTCAAACTTTTAGATACGAACCTTTACAATGGATACCAAACACCAAGAAAGACTTGACGAATTCTGCAACATAATCATACGATACGTGGATATGAAACATCTACTAATATACCTAGTCATAAATGACGTTTACAACTGGGACTACCCCAAAATAGGAGATTGGATTGAAAACATCAACAACGAAGACACAATACGAGACATCATACTCACAATTAAGACAAGAGGACCGACAGCCTTTGACAATTTCATAGAAAGTCTGCGAAGCTCTAAACACTACTTTTTAGCATCCCTTTTAAGTCTTCCATTATGTACCAACTAACTAACTGCTAACTAGAAAAATACTTTTCTAGATAATGGGAAAACTGAAGGTCGGACTTTACCATCTATTACTTCCACTTCTATGGATAAATACAGTATTCGCCATCGTTGGATACGACTGTGGGTCAAGTCAGTTAAATATTACTACTCTGTCCCTTTTAGAAGTAGGAGAATGCGACCTGCCTGAGTCTCAAGTTCAGGTAGAGAAAAAGTATATTCAACTACTACAGTTAAGCGAGTTCACCCATATTAAAGTCATTCAATGTAAAGTAGAAATCGAACGCACCATCCTCTATTGTGGTATGCATTACCACACATCAGCAGTTTTAAATGGCTTTAGTTCATATATACAAGACATTTCAAGAGACCAATGCAATATGTTCCACTTATAAGGATCAATCAATATGAATCCAACTTTAACCATTTCAAAAGTACCATCAAACGACACTTCTACCTTTACTGTACTCCTTGCGGGTTCAGTAACAACAGATGGATATTGTACAGGAGCTCAATTCTCAGACCCCTTAGGGACATGGAATAACGTCATTGTCCAAGCTCACGTTAAGATCACATTATTTGAACAAATAGCTACCATAAATTTAAACACAGCTAAACTTCAATTACGATCAGGAACTACTTGTCCACTTTCAAGTACAACTTGCATCGATATGGAAAATGGTCATACTTTTTGGAACCCTCTACCCGAAGACATATGCGAATCTCGAAAATACCAAGTTTTATACGAAGGAATGGCAAATAAAAGTGTTGATAATAAATTAGAAAATCCAGAAACCTATTATTCATTAAGAACACAAGATATTACATTCACGCTTGCACAAAAATCTAAAGAACCAGTTTGCAGTTTCATGCTAATACGTACAGAACATCCAAAACTTTTAATTCTCGAAACTGAAAAAGGGAATACGTTCAAAAAAAAAAAAGAAAAATTGCAAGTGGAAAATATGGATATATTCACTTATGTAAATTCCAAATTCATATATACAGAAAGACACATTCGAAAGGAAATAAAAAGCCTTTATCGCGACGTAATAACACAAAAATGTCGTCTTGAACGACAAATATTAGAAAATTCTTTAATTTTGGCAACACAAGCCCCCGATGAATTCGCTTATCATTTAATGCAAGGACCAGGATATATGTCAATAGTTGCAGGAGAAGTAGTACATATAATAAAGTGTCTCCCAATAGAAGTCAAATATAGACGAACAGAAGAGTGTTACGCTCAACTCCCAATACATTTTGAAAACAGCACATATTTTCTCACTCCGCGAACTCACATTTTATTAAAGACAGTAATGCAAACTAACTGTAATTCTTTCTTACCCGAAATGTATGCATTAGGAGACTCATGGTATAAATTATCTCCACATCTCTCTCAATCAAAGGATCCAGAAGTATTAAAGCCTCAAACAAAAGAAACATGGAAATACACAAATCCAGCATCCTTAGCAACAAGTGGTATATATTCTCAAAGCGATTTAGACAAACTAAGAGACCACATTATGTTCCCAGCTGAAAGACCGACAATTTTAAATTCACTAGCCAGAGGAATGGCAGGAGACCCTACAATCGATCACAAATATTCCATAATGAACCTTTTTGATGAAGAAACCTTAAATAAAATAGCAAACTCCGCATGGGGAAAATGTTGGACCATATTTACAAGTTTTTGGCACAGCTAGTGCAGGATTTATCGGAATATTTATTTTAATTAGATTTATTAAACTAATAGCTGACACATTTATACATGACTATGCTCTACATAGTATGTATGGGTGGTCAATTCACATGATTGGTGCATTATGGGATTCGGTCACTAATTTACTCTTACATCTAGGAGATAAAACTCGAGCGACTACTCAACAACAAAAGGATCTCATTCCAAATCCTCAGGCCCCGAACTGTCCGGCCCCAACAGAAGTAATAAGACACACCGACAAACCTTCCGAGGACACTAAAGCTCCAGGTAAACCAAGCAACAATACAGACTCAATTCTCTATCCTCACTCTCAACTGCATGAAGCTGCTCAGCAACCACTCTATTATATCCGAATTTAACTATATCTCTTAATATGGCTGGAAAAGATTATCTCACTGAATTAGACGAGTACAATCTAAAGAAAGGAGCCTCACTACCCATGTACGATATACAAGTACACCGCGATACACAATCTAAATTTCAATTTGTAGTAACAACAAAATTTAAGAAAACGAGCAGTGATCAGCACCGCTAAAGATGAAACTATAGCTAAACAGAATGCAGCACAATTACTACTTAAAATATTACAAGGAAAATATGATACGGCACAAACAGTAATGCACAAAACTGAAACTTCAGGTCAATTGTTATGCGAACTCGAAGTTTTATGCACTATATATAAATTAACAAGACCAACATATACATTATTAAAATTAAATACGTCACCCGGGATTGACACAAATGTCGCCATTTGCACGGTTCATAACATGAAAGAAGCATGCAGCGGAATCACTCCCTTCTTGGCAAAAAGTTACGCAGCCGCTTAAATAATTAACACAATTAAAGCACGAAAGTTCAATATTCCCGAGAATAATCCAGGAACAAGCTCTGCTTACTCACATACAAACATAGCACATAAAAAATCTAACGAAACAAAGATAGATCATCCCGGAGGAAGTTTTCAACTCATAGTTAAACATTGCACTTTTTGCAGTAAAGAACACGAGTTTGAAGTATTCACTAGACCGATACATAGAATACCTAAAAGTTTTGCCATTAGAGAAAGACCAAAACATATGATGTTACCAAAAACTGGAGCCATTAAAAAAGAACCAAAAAATTAAATCATACCTCTTTTTATTACATATAAAAAAACTTCAACACTTCATACTTCAGGATAATAATCACCAGAAAGACAAACAAACAAGATGAAATCTATCAAATCAACATATACACAACAAGAAACATCGCCAATGACATCAATAAGACACCCAACACTTGGAATCCTAAACTACACCTTCATTTTGAATGATTTTGGAATCAAATATGGACTAGGCGAATCCGCAACATTCGTTTATCCAGATATCTATAATGGAAATTATTCCGCTCACTGTCAAATTGCGAATCACTACGTTGTCGACGTCGGAGAGACTTCTGTCATAGCAATAAACAAAGCAGCTTTAGCAATGATAAAATATCTAACTTCATTCTATGATACTTGTGAAGAAGCAATAATTTCTAGGAAAACTTCAAAACCTACAAAACAAGATGTGGAAACACAAACTGATTGGAGACCAAAATTAACTGCTTGGTCTAACTCTTGTAAACGCTGTAATGTCATAACTCATACATCTGCGGACTGCAAATCAATACTCAAGAAAAACCCAACCTTAATACAACGACAACGCCGAAATATTACCAATTATAAAAAGATAATCAAATTTTTCCAATCTCTCAACCAAAACTAACACCTCTCTTTCAAACACTGACCTTACCTTTATCCTCTTCCCAACATGTCACCATTATTAATCTTTCTCTGTATTTTCTCTTTCTAGGAATTGGCCATCGAGAAGCGACATGTCTTGGCACTCTATTTCTCAAATCACTATCCTTTCAACAATATTCTTCAACTCCTTCGCACAAACATCTTATCCACCATATGTCAAAACATATTTTGAACATATAACTGGATTATACCATGAACCTTTGGATAAAATTAATATACTTTCAGATAATCGGCATTTGTTATCCTATCTAAAAATTTCGGAAATTTTTAACCGTCAAGCTCTATTATTAAACAAATTTAATGACAGTATTTTTGACTGCAACAGCACTATTCAAACTGATTCATATGTACGAAACTACCACGAAGTCAAAATAAATTTTCAGACAAAAAAGATGTCAACTCTTATCGAAAATATACAATTTCAATTAAATAATACTGTGAATATAACCGGAGACAATTGGAAAAGTAAAGACTACTCAATCGACCTATATCATTCACTTTTTAATAAACTCGAAATGTCAGGTTTTATTACATATCGATGGATTGAGAAAAAGGCTTACCTATTTCCACAACCCCTTTCAGATATATCAGAAAAAATAATTGGTACAGTCAAACAAGTTCACGAATTTTCTGAATGGCGTCAACTTACAAGCGACCCAACAATGAATAATTATCAACGTAATGTATCCAAATGGTTAACAATGCTTCATGAATCTATCGATTTCTATATTGACTCTTTACAACTACTTTCTGACATGCTCACTTCCAGTAATAACGGTATCTGGCATCCTTCATATTTTTCTCAGTCTTCTTTAGGCTATTTTATACAGATCCAAGAACACAAATATCCAAAAGCAGAAATTTCCCAAATAAATCTCCAAAACTTTTTCATGCTTCCTAAAATTCAACACTTTTTTATAAAAGACCAGTTGATATTCGCACTTCAAACCACTGATATCGCTGAACAAAAATTCCAACATATCAATTTTTGCACTCTCTGAAGATCAAAAAACCTACTTTACTCTGCAAGAAAATTTCCTTGAAACATGTTCTCAAAAATTTCATGGTAAAATTTGTCATCTTTCCCCACAAATACATAACACATTAGAAAAACCAATTTGCGAAACCTCGCTTCTCACTGAAAATACTTCATATGAATGTAATTATCAAATCAATTTCGATGATTATCCCGTTTTAACCCCATTAACTTCCTATTACGGATGGCTGTATTCAGCCCCTCTATCTGAACAAATTGTTATTAAATGTTCAAACAATGAAACCACAATAACCACTATAATAAACACTGGGATACTTCAACTTCATCCTCAGTGTAAAATACTAAATTATCCTACTCTGAAACAAAATGGACGAAAAATAATGGACATCACCATTCCTACACCATCTCAAACAATTCCCTTAATGAAAGTTGCACCATTTTTAGTAATTTTTTCTGAAATTAAAAACTCAACACTTAATGAAGTACTCACTATAATTAAAAATTCCAGAGATATCCCTTTAAGTATTTTTTCACATCAAATTGCATTAGTCGAGTATGTCAATCAAGAACTTGCTAGTTTCACAAAATCAAAAGAAAACTGTTTCTATGACAATATAATTACAGCGGGGTATTTTGTAATCACCATTTTATATCTAATTCTACTCGTGTTAATTCTACTAATCGTAAAAATATATAGATATTACCTAAAAATTAAAGATCTAATTAATGAAACTTCCCATCTGGAATTTGGTAATTTATGCTCATTGTCAGAAAATGAACTACCAAAATCCCCAGTAAATACCATTCAGAGAAGCACCTTAATATAAATTCACTAATATAAAATAATTATACTCTTGAATAAATATCTAATTAATCTAATTTAAGCAAGTAAACAAAAGCAATTTTTTTAAAGTTACTTATCAGTTTTTTCGAACAAGTGGTATACATTTTAGAAAACGTTTAACAAACTAAGCATTTTATATAATTAGAAATATTTTTTTTCAATATCAATTAGTAGTAATGAGTCTACATTCTTGAACACTTATTCCTTTTATAATATTATAATATTCTTAGATCAATATTCTTTACCTCACTTCTGTTGCCTGCTACTAAGAGTTCATGTAAGTTTATTTTTGTCCCTACAATAAGCAAAATATTTTCCTTTTCTATATTTTTATCCCTGATATACGTAATAAATCATGTCATAATAAATAAGTCCTAAATTTATCCTAATCTTTATCTGACAAAAATGATACAAAACATATTTTAAAAAAAACCTGCTTCATATTTTATACTCAATATATTCTTATTTTTATCAAATATACAAAAAATATATAAAAACTAATCAAATATATATCCTAATTCTTATATAAAATTATTTTATGTCAAAAAATAACTTTTGGTAAATAAAAACGCCTTAAAAATACCAAAATAATAATTCTAAAAGTAATTAATAACTATCTAATAAATTAAAGTTATGGAAGGAAAAAGGAAAACACAAAAAATTAATTAAATTTTTTTTTACATATTTATTCAAACATCCTAAAACCCTATATACATAATCTTTTTTTTCTAGCTAAAAACACAGTATTCACACACGTACACACACATACACACATTCACGTCCTCAGTTAGTTCAAATCCATTCTGTGATCTGGAACGAAAGAAACAAAAAAACATTTAATAAACTATACATTTCAACGTATGTATCTCCCATCTATCTCACTACCTACCATCTCTAACTTCCAAACGTAATGGTTAACGGGATACCATATGCCGCGGTAACAAAACCTCTCACAAAGGCCATTCTTTTTGAACGCCTTTTTCGCCGCTCTCCACGCATTTTCAACATAGGGTCGTCCATAAGAGACCCACTCCCTGGGCATCTCCAACTTTAGACCCTGCCATTCATGGGTCA
>CAKNYM010026318.1:0-12550 GCA_932195095.1 Andricus curvator | reverse complement strand
GTTAGGAAATGTTAAGACAGAAGGGGACGTCTGGAAGATAATAAATAGGTTTAGGAAGCGTAGAGTAGGGATAAGCGACAAGGTAGGGAGTGAGGAGTGGAGGGAGTTTTTTAAAGAATCATTTCAGGGCTCAGATTCAAGGAAGAGAGATGATGGGAGTAGAAGAACGGGGGAGGCAGAGCTGGAGGAGTGGAATGACGAGGAGATAGAGAAACAGATAAAGAAGTTAAAAAGGTCAAAATCAGCAGGGCTGGATGGGCTAGAGAACGAAGCATGGCTGTTTAGTACACAAGAGGTTAGGGAGAGGCTGAAGGAGGTAGTGAAGAAAGCATGGAGGGGGGAGGGATTCCCACAAGGGTGGAGAGAAGGATTAATAGTGCCTTTGTATAAGAAAGGAGAGAGGGATAGGCAGGAAAATGATAGGGGGATTACGCTAATGAATACGCCGTATAAAGTATACGCGATGGTAGTAGCGGAGAGGCTGCGGAAGGATGTCGAGGGGAAAGGAATATAGCCAGAGACGCAGGCGGGCTTTAGGGCAGGTAGGAGTACTATCGACAATATCTACGTTCTGCAGCACGTGGTGGATAGAGAATTAGCGAAGAAGGGGTCGAGAGTGTACGCGTTTTTTGTGGATCTAAAAGGCGCGTTTCCGTCGGTGGATAGGGGGAGGTTGTGGGAGGTGATGGAGGAGAGGGGAGTGGAGAGAGGCCTGATCGAGAGGGTAAGGGAGATATATGAAGAAACCAAAGATAAGGTAAGAGGAGGACAGGGTATTTCGGAGGGATTCTGGATGGATAGGGGGTTAAGACGAGGGTGTCCGCTTAGCCCGACGCTTTTTGCGATTTTAATTGCGGATATGGAAAGTAAGCTGGAGGCCGGAGTGGTAGGAGGAGTCAGGATAGGAGGGGTTAGAATTTGGTCGCTAGCGTATGCAGATGACATAGTGTTGTTGGCAAAAAGCGAGGAGGCCTTAAAGGAAATGATGAAGAGGTTGAGAAGATACCTGGATAAGAACAGGTTAGAACTGAATGCGGAAAAGTCCAAGGTTATGGTTTTCAGAAAAGGAGGTGGAAGGGATAAGGAAGGGGAGTGGAAGTGGAAGGGAAAGGCGGTGCCGGCGGTGAAAGAGTTTGTGTACCTGGGCTTCTTGTTTCGGAGGAATGGCGGAGTGGATGGTCATATAAAAGAGAGAGTGAGGAGGGCAAATGTGGTGATGAGGTAGGTGTGGAGGTTGGGAAAGAAGTTATTCGCAGATGATTTTGGAAGGAGAATGAAATTGTTTGACTCACTAGTGATGAGTGTGCTATTGTATGGAGTAGAGGTGTGGGGGTGGAAGGAAAGCGAAGAGGTAAATAGGATACAGGAGAGATATGTAAAGTGGACACTGGGGTTGGCAAGGAACACGCCTAATTATATTGTCAGGAGGGAGACGGGGAGAACGAGTGTAGGGATTCTAGCGGGGAGTCGAGCGTGTAAATATGAGGAGAAATTTTTGGAAGAGGGGGGAAGTAAGCTGGTTAGGGAGTGTTGGTGGGAGAAGGAGAACAGGAGAGGGGGTGGGAAGATGGACGTTGAAAGATAAAGGTATTTTAGAACGAATGGACTGCATATGGATGAATTGAGAAGGATGCATGAGGAAGGAAGAAAGGTATATGAGTTGGTTAAGAAAAACAGCATGGAGAGAGAGAAGACAGCATGGGAAGAGAGAATAAGAGAGACTAGGTTTAATGGGAACTATGTGTGGATTATGCCAAGGGCGAGAGCGCAATATTTGCGTGAGAAAGGAGAGAAAGGAAGTCAGGAGCTTATAGCGAGGATGAGATGTGGAGGAATTAAATATAAGTAAATATAAATATTGTAAATAGTAGATAAGTATTACGTATTAGTCGCGGAGGCAGAGTTTGGTAATGCGAGGCAAGCAAGAAAGTAGAGACATGCGAGCGAGGCGAGGCGAAGCGAGGAAGGCAATGCGATAAGAGCGAGCGGCGTTGGAGATAAGGTGTGGAAGGATGTTAGTTTTAAGGGTTAGTTTTAAGAAAATTCTGTAAAAAATGGAAGTGTAAGCAAGTCAATTTTTTAAGGCCAGCAGGCTAAAAAATAAACGTTTATCTAATCATTAGACCATGAAAAGATTATTTCACCTTGATTTTTTATTTTTAAAAACATTTTTGAGATTTTCTTCCAATGCGGCATTTTTGATATTTTTTTAATTAGGCTAGAAAAAAAGCTTGATTTTTTCTCTTTAAAAACGTCCCAAAACGAAAATGGTATGAAAAGTATTGTTTGAGTTATAGAAGGTCATAAGAGCGCGGGTGCCCCGCGCCAACTAGCCACGGCGCTACCAGGCGTGCTGTAGTGACTCAGTGGTTCTAATAATTGATAAAAATTATTTTTCTGCTTACGCGTAACAACAATTACATTTTACTCCGACTTTTTAATAGTCTCAGAATCAGATTTTGACTGCTGATGCTCTATATTATGGATCTGCACTTTCAGCAGGTGCTGACTGCCCGGACAAGTGTATGACTGGCACCAAATTTTTCTGTCATTTTTTTCTTCGCTTTCCAGGAATCCTGGAAAGGGTTACGGTCTTTACGGTCACGGTTCGATGCTGCTCATTGTTCAGACCAGAGGGTCTGATTTTTTCTACTTAAATTTACAATACATTTCATTTTTTCATTTCAAACTGTAATTTACCGTCAAGGATTAGGGACGAGTTGAAGGACAAGTTTGACGAAAAATTATTGGGGCCTGTAGGACCTAGTCTCTAGTCTGCCACTGGCAGTCTTTACAGTCAATGACTGCCTTCTGGAGAGCTCTACTCTATATCAGTGGGCTAAACAAAACTTGCCTGAAACGGTAATATTTTTCATCTCCAAAGAAAAGCATGCCGCCACTGCTGAAAACCTTGAAACTCGATTCGATTCTTTAAAGACTGTGTCTGGCACACCAAAATACCATTCCTCTGTATCCTCTTCAGAATAGACTCTTATTTTGAAGAAGTATTCGTCATCTCTACAGTATGACATCTTCCCGAAGAGAAAGATCGCAAAGAGATCGCGAAGAGAAGAGCAAAGTGAAAAAACTAACCAAAACGTGGGAAGCAAGAGGACTTATCATAAACCATGTCGACATGTAACAGATGAGCCGAACCATCCACCAAAGTCGTTTATGATTTTATTATTAACTATCGTTTTCCTATAATGGAACCAGTTTGAAAATTTATTTAAAAAAATATCTAAATCGTTAAATGCCTTTTCAAAACCTCCATAAAAAAGTAAAATTGGATAACTGTATTAGGAGTTATGTACAATTTAAAGTTAGCAATCGGGGAGAATCGTCAAAAATTCGGGCCCCTATATCTTGACAACCCGTTGTACTAGGTGAGCCTCCTTAACAGAATTTAAAAAGGTCCACTATCAATACAATCTAGCGGAGTTTGAATGAGATAGGCGACAACAAAATTTAAGGCGGGGACACTTGCCGATCATCGGTCTCGTTATACTAAAAAATCGACCGAAAATCTGCTTAGTAGAGGTTACATAAAACTTCAGAAAGTAAACAAATATCAAGTATATTTATTTTTTTCCAATAATAATAATAGTAACAGCGTTCATAATATAATTTTTACAACATAGTATAACTTCAAATCACGCTGCAAACTTTTCAGTTATTCATTTAACATTATTTTATAATTTTTTATTAGTAAAGCAGCATTACACATTATATTTGTTTCACATCTGTTACTTTTTGAAGTTTTTTAAGTTCTACATAATCACTGTCAAACATCTTCTCCGTCGATTTTTTAGTATAAATTATTTCGTCACAACTTTAAAATAGCACGTAGCCAAAAACAAAATTTTCAGTCTTTCCGAGAATAAGTTCAACAACCGATGTAAAATCACATTTTACATTCATAAAAAAGCATTTATGATGATTTTCATAAGAACAGCAATGCGTTTCGCATACCCAGTATTCGCGGTAGCAGACGATACGTAATTATTTTTTGATCAGGTAGTGATAGTGAAACAGCCCAATAGGAGTGGTAAACAACGGACGGACGAATATCCGACCGTGTTAATATGAGGGTTTTCAACGTAGCCTACGTTAACCTCAAAAACTAGAGGTTTTGAAAAAACACTACAATATTTGTTTTGGAATTTATATTATTTTTTAAATTACCTCGTTGACGATGTGTTTGTTTTTGACGCCTTGATCCTGTAAAAAGAAATATAGGAATTATTTATCAACTATTTTTTTCAATGAACTTCAATGTTAAAGGTTTGATTTAAACAAAAAATTTTCTTAGTATACGCAGGAAAACTTCATACAAAGAATGTAGAACACGAAGTATATTGAAAAAATTTCTAGCTCGGTGCATGTCAAGAGATTCAGTTTTGAAAATTGGTAATAAAATCGGAATTACATTTCTAGATATAAAGCCAAAGTGTATTTCAATGCTTTATGAATTAAATTTTCTATAATAAGTGTTTAGGTTAATAGCTATTCAAAGTTTAATATTTGCTTCACATTGTTGACTGCAAATTATTAGCAATTGAATTTAAAGAAGCATTCTCAAAAGAATGAAGAAATTAGAGGTGTTTCATATATTTTGTCATCATGCAAATGAAAACTCCAATTTATCATGTTTAATTTGCAAGTGTAGTAGGGACTGTGTGGGTAACCTCAGAATAGATCTTCTGATCGTTGTTGCGGCCTATTAATAAAGATATGCCGGCCCCAATATAGGTATAATATATACCAATATACCAAATATATTTGATTATTAATTATCTAGAACAATTTAGAGTATTGAATCAAAAAATTTCATTAAGTCTGTTCGATCGGTTTCCAAAAAATGGCCAAATTTTTGGAGCACCTAATCTTTACCACTAAGATTCGATCAACTTTACATACTTCTCCTATGTCCTATTTACCTCCTCACTTTCCTTCCACCCTCACACCTCTACTCCATACAATAGCACACTCATCACTCTTGAGTCAAACAATTTCATTCTCCTTCCAAAATCATCTGCGAATAACTTCTTTCCCTACCCCCACACCTGTCTCATCACCAGATTTGCCCTCCTCACTCTCTGTTTCATGAGACTATCATACACTATCATAAACAATGCTTTGAATTAAAGAAGAAATCAAAAAATTCTACATTTTCAAATTATATCATTTTAACCACTTTTTACGTTAAAAACACTACAAATACAAAGATTAAAATTTTTGTCTGCAAATTTTTAAAATTAGAAGTTAAATCTTTTTCATTATAAGTCTTCTCAAATTAATAATGTTTCGATTGTTATTTATACATAAAAATTCAAAGCATTCACACACAAATTAAAAGGTTAAAAATGGAATTAAAAAAATCGTAACGCTCATAGTTTAAGTTGTTTACTTTGGAAAATTTTTATTTAAAATTGCTTATTTAGAATGAGCAGCCAAATATTGCCAAATTTTAAAATATTGTTTGTTTTTTTAATTAAAAAGTTTCCAATTGATTCGGTTAAGAGTCTTAGACGGAAACAATGATTGGATAGGATTTAAAACTGAATAAAAGCATTTTGAAAAAACATTATTATCGAACAGATTTTGATTCGTCTTGAAAAATCAACTATTGTACAATTTTTAATACTCAAACAAGAATCAAAGATAAAAGTTGGAAAAAAATGAAAAAAAATTCACTATCATTTGCCGATTTTTCCAGGTCAAAAAAATTTCTGGCCATTTTTCGGTTTTCTCGGTTCATCGGCCACCCTGATTTTCATGATAGTTTCCAGGATTTTTGTGAATAATTTTCTAGAAGGAAAAATTAAAAAATAGAAAGAACAAATTTTTTCTGGTAGAATAGAAATTCTAATTACCATTATTACAAGATATCAAATATATTTCGAAATTATCCCCATTAAAATGTTCTATTAAAACGAAATTCACAGATGTAGAGAGTTTTCAATATTTAGAACAAATTTTTTTGAAGATTTTTCGAAATTTTTCTCAAATGATCTGGTAGACGCAAATAGATTTGCGAATTACCTTAGGAAGTGTCTACGTGTACCGAAATTTCGGTATAACTATGGGTGTATCTACACAAAAATTCGGTTATTCGTACCGAAATTTCGGTACAAATAGCCCCTTTTCTAGCTCCCCCTATTTGTACCGAAAAAATCCGGCTATTTGTACCGAAATTTCGGTACACGTAGCCACGGCCATTGTCTTAATTACATATTTTAATTCGATGCAAATTAAAAAGTTTGATACTTTTCAACATTTTGCAAACTTTTCAAAAAATATAAGAAACAATTTTTCTGATAGATTAAGATATTCCAATCCACCTCTTTACTAGACATCAAACATATTCTGAGAGTATTCTACTGTCTAATAAAAAAATTTAATTACGGTTAGACCAGAATCGGAAAAGTTATATCAATTTGGAAATAAGGCGTTTATTATTTTAAGATTAAATTAATGACTTATTTATATTACAGTGATACTATTGCATTGGCCAATCATTCGGACTTGCCAATACAAAAAAATCACAAATTGCATTTTTTATTCAAATTACAAATTCCCGCCAATTCCAGTTGCGGCCTGCGGATGCGACTGTTACCGACAGTGCATTTTACTAGTACGATCAAGCTATCAGCTGTCATCGCATGATGGCGTAAGTCAGCTTCCTTCACGACGTTGCTACATTTTTCCCATTCTCACTTTTTAGAAGTTAAAGTATTTTTTTCGAAATCCCAGAGACTTAACCAGTGTTCTGCCACCGCGAAACCCTTTCCGGGTCACAGCATTTTCACATTGCGTTTTTAAAACGTTAATCTAGATTTAGAAAACTAATGTTAGGTTGTCGACGGGGACATTCCATGTCACATGCGGCAAGCCTCTCTGCGGCAAGTCACACCTGTGTCATGTCACATCTGCGCCATGTCACATCTTTAGCATGTCTCATCTGCGGCATGTCACAACTGCGGCATCTCTATCTAGCGGCTTCTCTCCGAATCCCTTTTCACTGGTGAGAGATGCCGCTAGGTAGAGATGCCACAGTTGTGACATGCCGCATATGTGACAAGCCGCAGATGTGACATGCCGCAGGTGTGACATGCCGCAGGTGTGACTTGCCGCATGTCACATGATATGGACCCCGAGAAAAAATCTGCCTCGCCCCGGATTCGAACCGAGAATCGCCACTATTCACAAGTGGAGAAGAAAAACAGGAGAGGAGGTGGGAAGATAGAGGTTGAAAGGGAAAGGTATTTTAGAACGAATGGACTGCAGATGGATGAAGTGAGAAGGATGCAAGAGGAAGAAAGGTATATGAGTTGGTGAAGAAAAATGGCATGGAGAGAAAGGAGACAGCAGGGGAAGAGAGAATAAGAGAGTCAAGGTTTAACGGGAACTATGAGTGTATTATGTCAAGGGAGAGAGCGCACTATTTGTGTGAGAAATGAGAGAAAGGAAGTCAGGAGCTTATTATATCATTACTCAACAAATTCATATTTCTTTAAATAAGTTTTTTTTAAAACAATTTTGTTCTGAAACAAATGTTTCGCTCGCAAGTTTGAGCGCGCCTAGGGCTTAACTGTTGGTTCTCGCGCTTCGCGCTCCATAATGTGTTTGCCTCGCGCTACGCGCTCGGTCTTTGTATTTCCCCCACATTGGTGCGCAGGCCTTTTAAAATTAAAGGTCTAAGCGTCGACAACAGTAATTTAGTAATTACACACCTTCATGTGTACTTTATGTTCATGCTGTTTTGCATTAATATACGGTTGGGTTTATATGAAGAATTTGGAAAAAGTTAAAAAAGAGTTAAAGAGTTTTTGGCTCTGGAAGCCAATTATAGTGATTTTGAAGCCTGAATGTTCTTTTTTCAGACAAATTAGAATCGGACTTTCAGTGCTGGTTGGATCATATTGATCATTTAATATAACCTAATTCGTCGTTTGAGCTTATTCTAGATATCTTTTCGGACGCTTCAAGATAATATAAATCATCTTGAGCTGTTGTCAGCTTTTTCCGGGCCTGTATTTTTTGGAACGATTTAAGGAATTCTGATGCCGTATGAACGATAAATGATACAAACGCTATTGCTTACATTATCCATTTGAAGTTATGAAAACTGAACTGCAAATTAGAATATTCAAGGTGGAACTCTATTCAATTTTAAACATTCAAAATTAAAACGTAACATTTTTTTCATTCAAATGCTCAATCATTTACACGCATGAAATGCAAGATTTTAGCAAATTCCAAATTTTTAAATTGCATACCATTAAACAGCAAAATTGAAAGTCTTCAACTTCTATAAATTGTACAGTTAGAAAATTAAAGAAAATATAAAACTGCACTATCATTTTCAGTGCTCTAAATGGATGAATAGAAATCTTTTTGAATATTTCCTCAAAATTATTTTTATTTTTTCAATAAAGAATCACTTTACATTTTTCAGCAATCTTGCGAAATTTTTTTATTATCTTGTAACTTTTCAAAATCCTTAAAAAGCTTCAAAATTTTATTTGAAAATCTTTAAAAATCATCAGGTAGTGATACTGAAATAACTTAATAGGAGTGGTAAACAACAGACGGACGGATATCCGACCGTGTTTATATTAGGGTTTTCGACGTAGCCTACGGAACCCTGAAGAAGAAGAGGTTTTGGAAAAACACTGCAGTAGTTGTTTTGGAATTTATATTAGGTTTTTAAATTACCTTGTTGAGGATGTGACGATGATGCTAGATCCAGTCCTTCTACATTTATTGGTGCTGTGAAAAGAAATTATTTATTAACGAATTTTTTTAATGATTTCAAAGATTTTTCAATTTTTCAATGTTTTTCCTCTCTCAATTCTAATTATTGTGAATTATTTTGAGGTATTCGAAGGATTTTTCAATTGATTTCAATCATTTGAAAGGAATTTCAAATTTTTTAAAGAAGTTCTGACATCTTAGGACTCTTTGTGAGATTCCAGATTAATTTAATGGTTTTCACTGAATTTTATAATCATATTTTAATGATTTCTCAAAAAATTTGCTCACAATAAATCAAAGACTTCACAGTATTTCAGAGATTTTTACATATTCGAGGGTATTTCCAAAAAATTTTAGAGCACTCAATATTTCCAACGTTTAACTCTAAAATATGACGTAATTGTAAATGGACTCTTGACATGTGGCCCCCTTTGCCCCTAAAAATTCTAAATATCCAAAGGTACTTTAGGGTGGTTGAAAATTCCAAAATTTAACTAATGACGCTTATTTCAAAGATGTCTAAATGCATTTTAAGTACATGGATTTTTCACTGAATCTTAAAATATTTTAGTTCAATTATTTTAATAATGATGATTTTAATATTTCGGGCAGACAAAAATTCAATATATATGTATCAATGTATGTGTATATAGATATATAACTTTATCTGTGCGAAAATTCAAAAATTGAACTATTTTGGTGGAAAATTTGACCGTTTTTTTTAGAATGCATTTAGTTTTTGTTTACCAAAATATTTCTTATGAAAAGTTTAACTGTTGCATTTATATTTAACGATTTTTGCTTCAAGTAGACAAAAATAAATATATATATATATATATATATATATACACATATCAGCATAAAACACCAACCAACTACGAATCTCTCGCTTTTAGCTCTGTCCTACCCCCCCTCCCCCGTTATTAACCAAAATTTGGCGGGACTGACGTTACAACTACTCTCTCCACCACACGACAAATCACTACTTAACATGGACATGATTTCGACTCGCAAAAAAAATTTCTTGCATAAAGTTTGTAGTTGGGCGTAAAATTTGAACAATGAATAATAGAAACAATAAAATAGCCTCTGAATGGACTGAAACCTTGATTGACAAAAGGCGTGCACACGGTAAATGTAAAGGTCATGTTTCAGGTGATGAATGGAGACTGGGTGTCTGGTATGCTAGAGGGGTTTTATATATCTATTATTATATTTACATTTATCATCTTAAGATAAGAGAATTACGAGAAACTATGGACGCAAGGAAGCTAGGTATTTTATATGTACCTGAAACAAGGAAAGAGGGATGCGAATGTAGAAACATAGAAAATGGGGGGCTGGAAGGCGGATTTGAAATATGGTCAGGAGCAGATAGTGAATCACATGGTAGTCACGGAGTCGGTTTCATTATAAATGAAAGAGCGACGCAGCATCTCCGAAATTAAGGATATTTTTCTCCCAGATTGCTGTGGGTTAGAATGCAAATAGGAATCAAAAGATTATTTATCGTAGCGTCCTACGCTCGTGTTGATAGTGATCCGCGAGAAGTAAAAGACGCCTTCTGGGACACTTTATATGATACAATAAGTATTTGCGATCATGGTGAAAGAATCATTCTACTAGGTGATATGAATGGAAGGGTTGGCGTCCAACGTCAGGTGAAATAAAGTGTGCTAGGAAATTACGGGGATCCAAGAAGAAAAATTAATAACGGAGACAGATTAGTTAGCTTATGCTTAGAAAAGAGTTATTATATTACAAATACTTGGTTTAGGCATAAGATGATCCACATGTACACCTGTTGTAGAGGAAATAGCCACAGTGTAAATGACTTTGTTATTGCGGATGAAAGACTAAGAGAGCTAGTAACAGATACAAGGGTCATGAGGGGTTCTGAATGCAATACTGATAATTACCTTCGAGTCTTCAAAATAAACTTAGGTCAGGAATGGAGAAGAAAGAGAACCAAGCAAAAAAAAACGCGAATCAAAATTGAGACCTTACAGAAACCGGAAGTGCAAATAGAGTTTCAGAATAAGATAAACGAACGCATAGATAGGGCAACTTGGGAGGCGCTTATGAGCAATGAAGATATAGAGGTCGCATGGACTAGGTCCCGGGATATCATTGTGAAAACTGCGACCGAAGTGTATGGTACTGCGGTTGTAGGAAGAATATCTGGCGATGCACAGGTCTTAGCGATGAGGAGAGATATAGGCTCAAAAATGATTGCAGACACAAAGAGAGGAAAGTAAACGACTAGTCCAGGTAATTAAAAATAAGATCAGAACAGAAGAAGAGAAGAAAATACAAAAAGACTTTGAAGAAAACAAGAAACTCTTATTTAAATCCGCGAAGGGGTGTAAAAGTACAAAGTTTGTTAGCATGAGAAATAGTAAAGGTGAAATGCTATATGATACAGGCAGGATACTGGACGCTTTGAGAGACTCTTTTAGGAAATTATTGGGGGATAAAGATATAGGGCACCACAACTGCAATGCAGAACACGCTGCGTTAGAAAACTGAATTGAGAGAATCTGTGTCACTGAGGTTAGGGATAGAATTGAGAACTTAAAACATGGTAAGGCAGCTTATGTAGACAGTGTTAACGCTGAAATGATTGCATACGGTGGCGAATATATATCTCATAGGTTGTGCGAATGGGTAAATTTATGTATCAAGGTGGGAGAAGTCCCACATAACTGGAAAAAAGCGATTAACGTACCAATACACAAAGGAAAGTAAGATAAAAGCAACTCATACAAGCAATAAAAACAATATATGCAGGTAGCAAAAAGAGTGTAAGGGTTAATGGGAAACTGAGTGACTGATTCGATATCATGAAATGCTTTAAACAAGGATGCATCATGTCCTAATGGCTATTTATCATATTTATGGACAAGTGTTTAAGAATGGCCCTCTTCGACGAAGAAGATGTAGATCTCGAGACAGTGAGGGTACGTGGGTTAGCTTTCGCAGATGATGAGATTGTTATGGCAAAGTCATTCGAGGACTTGCAAAGAATGTTGAGCAAACTCAATACAAGCATGAAGAATATGGGCCTCAAGAAAAACGTAAATACAACAAAAATTATGGTGTTTTAAGGAAACGGTGAGAAAACAATGTGCAACATTATCCTAAATAATGAGAGAATAGAATAGGTTGATAAGTTCATATATCTTGGTAGCCTATTCAGTAGTGACGGAAAGATGGATGAGGAGTTAGATAGGCGTATAAACGAGGTAAGAAGGTTATCGGTTGAACAGAGCACATTATTAGAAGGAAAATATATCAAATAGAGGTAAAAGGGCAATATACAGTTCTATATTTACACCAAATGTACTATAAGGTAGCGAGATTTGGACCCTTCAAGGAAAGAACAAGAGTAAAATTAACGGGATTAACATGAGATTCCTGCGCAAGATGTGCGGCAAAACACTGATGGACAAAGTAGGTAATGAGACAGAAAAGTGTGGCGACAAATAGTTTCTAAAAAGAGTGCCAGTAGAGTGAATGACGCCTGACTTGCGGTGATCGCTAGAGAGATTGATCAGCAACCTGGTTCGGAGCAGTGTTGCGGAACAAACGCGTTATTTAAATAAATAACACGAGAATTCTAGATTAATATAAAAAATCAATACCTCCTTTCTCACATTACTTCCTTCCTCACCGAGTGAGTCACGCCTACCTCGAAAGAAAAATGGCTTAATAGCATAATAATAATAATAATAATAATAATAATAAAAAGGCGTAGGGATGTGGCGACCCCATCGCCCGAGAGCTCCGG